>SNVD02014217.1:0-89223 GCA_013180625.2 Boswellia sacra
CCCAATAAGCGCTTGGTTTAACATCCTCAGCCCGACGTTGGTTCCATCATGGCAGGGTCCAATCTTCGCTGTGCTTCTCTAGTGGGCTTGGATCCTTTTTTCAACAAGATACGGTCCATGCATATGGCTGGGCCTTGGATGTCAACAATCGTCCAACCAATAGCTGTTTTGTGATCTCTAAGTACTCGGACGAGTTTCTCTTCTTGTAGTGGTGCAAGGCCCATTTCTATTTTAACGGGCAAAGGATCATTCTTATCCAAGAATCCATGCTTCAAATGATCTGGAAGAGGCTTAAGCTCCAAGGTAGGGGCTTTCATCATAGAAGGCAGAAGTTTCACATTAGATAAAGGAAATTGAATGCACGAAACATCATACCTATTTGTGTTTATAGCTATGGTCTCATCTAAGCTTGCCACAGCTTCCTCCATTTCTTTGGACACTTGTATCAACCTTCTTGATTCCTTGTAATTTTCTGTCCCTATGTGCTCACTAAAAACCACTTCCAATCCATCTTTGTGAGTTAACTCAAAATGTTGTTGTGGCAAAGAATCAATAACATCAACTACAAAAACAGAATGCAAGTCACTAGGGTACCTCATTGTCTCAAAAATATTGAAACGGATCATTTTGCCATCAAACTCTATGACGAGAGTGCCATCATGAACATCAATCTTGGTTCTAATAGTTTTCGAGAATGGTCTCCCTAAAAGAATCGGAGTTGGATTAGGAGATGTCTCATCCTCTACTTCAAGGACATAGAAGTTTGCTAGGAAAACCAATTGATTCACCTGCATAAGCACATCTTCCACAACTCTTTTGGCATATGCATTAAAATGATCAACAAGTTAAATGGTAATACCAGTTTTCGCAAAAGGTCCAAGATTTAGAGAAGCATAAATAGAATATGGCATGACATTAATAGATGCTTCTAAATCTAACATAGCTCTTTCAAACTTGGTTTTACCAATTGTGCATGGAATTGTGATCGTACCTGGATTGTTGCATTTCGGAGGAATTTTTCTTTGTAATACAGCTGAAACATTTTCCCCTACACTTACTTTCTCATTTCCTTTTAACTTTCTCTTGCTGGTGCATAACTCTTTGACACATTTTATATAACGAGGTACTTGCTTAATAGCATCCAGAAGTGGTATATTTACCTCGATTTTGTGAGAAGTTTCCAGGATTTCTTGTTCTTGCTCCTCCTTCTTCAATTTTGCAAATCTGCTAGGAAAAAGTGGAGGAGTAATATAAGAAGGAATTTGAGTTTTACGATCTACCTTAGAAGATGATGTGTTGTTCATGGTGGAAGTGATGTCATCTCCTTCATCATTTTGTGATTTCTTTGTCAGGTTTTGGATACTTGCCCCAGTTTCCATTTGCTTTCCATTTTGAATTTGCTCTCCACTTTGCAAAGTTATCGCACAAGCATTCTCTTTTGGATTGATCACCGTTTGAGAAGATAATTTTTCTGAGCATTGGCCCTCGAATTTGCTCATGCTAGTATCCAATTGTCCCATTTGATTTGCGAGATTTTGGATACTTGCCCCCGTTTCCTGCTGGAATTGCATTGTGTTAGTGGCAAGTGCATTAACAATATCCTGGAGTGACATAACTGAGTTTTCTGGAGCTGGTTGTGATGCTGGTTGTGGCATTGGTGGTGGTTGTATTTGAAAAGGTTGCTGCACTCTAGGTTGATTGAAACCTTGTGGCCGATTTGGTATCACATTTGGAGTGATTGGTTGATGATTCCAGTAACTGAAATTATGTTGATCTTCCCATCCAGCATTGTAAGTGCTAGAGAAAGGATCATACCATTGCCTCGTTTGTCCTGGAAATCCACCCATGGCATTGGCTTGTTCCATATATTCTTCTTGTAAAGTTGGATACATGTCGATTGGATGCTCCATGGTAGAATATACCTCACATGCATAAGATTTCTCATTTACACTCCAATGTAATTGTGGCTCAAATTGGCTACTGAATTGTTGGAAATTTACTGCCATGTTGCCCAAACACAAACAATCAGAAAAGAAAAACAAACAAATACGAATCAACAATGAAAACAAAATAACAAATCGATTAGAAAATCAATCCCCGGCAACGGCGCCAAAAACTTGATGCGTTCGAAACTAGCAAGTATACTAGTCGCACAAGTAATAAAGTGATGAGTAAGATATCGTTCCCACGAGGATTGATTCTATTGAATTTGTTATTCGAAAGCAACAATAAACTAAATGAGGGGGGTTTTGTTGATTGATTAATTATGAAATATTAATGCAAGTAAAGAATAACAAAACAGAAAGTTAATTGGAGTGAAAACTCAATGAGAGAAACCTGGTTAAGGGATCCTTCTCTGCCACAAGATATGGATTTGCTAATTAATCATAGAATTGTCATCCAATTACACCATTGAAATTATCAACCGTAGATAACAACAAGCTCTGTTATCCCAATCTTTCCTTACTTTGTTGTTAAATAAAACAGGCTCTTTATTTAATCTCTATCCATTAAACAACCTAGAACAAGCTCTCTAAATTTAATTCAATGGATGCATTACGATAAGAAAGATAGGTTGATCTAAGCAATAAACACACAAGCTCGGATTATTTAACTTAGGTTGTATTCTCCAATTGCAATCTCTGATCACAATTTTGCTACTAAGGATTAGAAATTCAAGACAATTACGGATCAAGATTTCTACTCTAGCAATAGACAACAACCAGATTATATTCAGTTGGCCATTCCAAATACAATCAGCAAGCAATCATAAGCATTAGATATGGGAAAATACAAGCAACTTCAATTAGAGAATTGGATAACAACTTCTTGCACAATTAACTCACAAAAACCATATCAGGGGCTTTGAAATCACCCTCAACCAATTCAGATTAGTTACATATATTCAGACAGAACACAATACAATAGAATATGGAGACATTCCAGAAAATGAAGGAAAGGGAAAAAAACTTAGCAAATTTGATGAAATCTCTTTGGATTTGTAGTTCTTCCTCTTTCCAAGCCTTCAATCTCCTTCAAGAACTCCAAGAGATGAGAGAATTCCAGAGCTGCAGCCTCCACCACGTTCTCCCCTCTTCAAGTTATGAAAATAAAACCCTAAAATGTGTTTAAATACTCTGCTACAGTGACTTGCTACAGTGCCCCGTATTATACATGCTACAGTGCTTGTGGAATTATATTTCTATACATCTCACACTGTTTTGATTACAACTTTTGGTACACTGAATGGATTTATAAACCGTAAATTTCTCCAGAAAATAGACTTCGAGAGCTTTCCAACGGTATATAATATGTCATCGGGTTCATTGTATATCAATACAATTAAATCCGAGAAGATCACTGACTAGCAGAGGTGAAAATGAAGGGTTTTACTCCATTTTTGTGCAAGTTGCTCCAAAACTCCTACAAACATCAAAACCACACAAAAACATAAAAATACCAAGGAATATAGCAAAGAAACATGGACGAATTGATATAAAAGTAATACATAAATAGACACCTATCAATGGTGACGCGGGCAAAGGCATCGTCATCCTCCGCACATGGGAGGACTTCAAGAGAGAGCTACGAAAGCATTTCTCTCCAAGCAATGCGGAAAAGGAGGCAAGGGGTCACCTCCGCCATTTGAAGCAAAGCGGCACCATTCGCGAATACATCAAAGACTTCACCACAATCATCCTTGAAATCGAAGGTATGTCCGAAAAGGACTCCCTCTTCTACTTCCTTGACGGTCTCAAAGATTGGACGAAAGTCGAGCTTGAAGGCGCGGCGTACAAAATCTTGATGATGCTATAGCCGTGGCTGAATCGCTTGTAGATTTCTCATCCCAATCAAACCAAAGGAAGACCAACCACGATAAAGGTGGGGGAGAGTGGAGTCCTAAGAAGGATCATGCCCGAAGGGAAGGTGGTGCACATAAACCATTTAAGGGAGACGAATGCGACACGCCTAACAAAGGTAAGTCCGATTCCCTCAAGCCTAAAAGCCCTTACTTTATATGTGATGGTCCTCATTGGGTTCGGGATTGCCCAAAGAGGAAGACCCTCAATGCCCTCGCGGCTCAATATGAGGGTATACAAGATGGAGAGCCCCAAGCGGAAATGGGTTCTCTTCATGTCATCAGTGCACTCAAGACGTCCACACATGCCAATAAGGGTCTCATGTATGTGAATGCCACTGTCAACGGCAAGGATGTGCGTGCGATGCTTGACACAGGAGCCATGCACAATTTCATCTCTATTGAGGAGGCCAAACGGTTAGGCCTCAAGTTTACCAATGGAGGAGGCACCATCAAGGTAGTAAACTCACCCGCCAAAGCCATAGTGGGTGTGTCCAAATCGACACCAGTGCAATTGGGTGCATGGAAAGGCAATCTAGATTTCTCCGTCGTTTCCATGGACGACTTCCAAGTAGTGCTAGGCATGGAGTTCTTCGACCAAGCCCATGCTTTCCCCATACCAGCATCTAACTCCCGCAACATCCTTGATGGGAGTCAATCATGCATGGTCATGGCGGAACGTGCAACCAAGGTGGAGAGCAAGATGATGTCCGCGCTACAACTCAAGCAAGGAAAGGAGGAAGACCCGAGCTTCCTTGCCACCGTTCGGGATCTACACGATGGGAAAGACACTGCCGTTACCAAGGACCCAATGCCAAGGCAAGTCCAGTGTCACGAGCTTAGAGTTTTGAGCAGCTGCTCGTGCGGCACTTAGACAACTTGAACCCGAAAGTTGCTAAGTAAGCCTTGTAGTGTGCTTCTCGCTCAAGGAGAAGTTAGGACCGTTGAGCCAAAAGAGCTTTAGAGGCTAGAAGAAGAGATGGAACTTAGAGGCAAGTATTGCTAATGCAAATAAGCTTTGTATTACATGAATGCTTGCTTATAATGCTTTGTATTTGTGTATTGCTTGGATTAGCTTGGATTTGTGGGATTTGTGGGATTGGCTTGGATTGCCTCACAAATGAGCCTAGGAGGGGTATTTATAGTAATCCACCTCCTCAATGGACGACTAGGATTTGTTACATCCAATGGTCCTAATTTATCATCTAGAATTGTCTCCTAAAATATCTAGATATTTATCCTAAAATATCTTAGATATTTCTATGGAAGGTTCTAGCAACTTGGCTTGCTAGATAATTCTAGATCTTCTAGGATCTTCCGTAGCCTTCCACATTCTTCCGCAACCTTCTCGAGTCTTCTAGAGACTTCTAGAGCCTTCCGGATGCATCTTACGACTTCCAGATCCTTTCGGATCTCTCCGGAATGTCCCAGAATGTTATGGAAACTTCTAGAAGCTTCCGAATCACCGCGTCTACTCTTCGTGCCATTGAGTTCCTCTCGACACGAGGATCCCGAATCACTATAACACTTGCCCTGAAATCCCATTCCTTGGCGTTCTTCCGAGCAAGCTTGGCGTGATACAGTGCGCATGTCGCGCGGGGTGTGACACCAGTCTATCCTTGACAAGTACAAGGATGTTACGCCCCAAAGGCTACCAAGGAGGCTACCGCCAAGACAAGAGGCTCATCAAATCAAAATGGAGCCCGATGCCAAACCTCCATCCATAGCGTCTCACCGCATGACGCCACCCAGGATCGCGAAAGAGGCAACCAAGAAGCCACGCAAGCATGCGAAAGGGAAGTGTCAACATAAAGGGAAGACCACCTACTAGCAACTAAAGACACATCCTCGAAGACGCGACGAGGGTGTCCCGAAATTAGGTGGGAGAGGATGTCACGCCCCGCGCGACATGCGTATTATTTTACGCCAAGCTTGCTCGGAAGAACGCCAAGGAATGGGAATTCAGGGCAAGTGTTATGGTGATTTGGGATCCTCGTGTCAAGAGGAACCCAATGGTGCAAAGAGTAGGCGCGGTGATCCGGAAGCTTCTAGAAGGTTCTGCAACGTTCCGGGACATTCCGGAAAGATCCAAAAGGATCCGGAAGTCATGAGATGCATGCGGAAGGCACTAGAAGGCTCTAGAATACTCAAGAAGGTTGCGGAAGAGTGTGAAAGGCTACGAAAGGTCCTAGAACGTCTAGCCCATTCTAGAATTCTCTAGCAAGTCAAAGTTGCTAGAACCTTCCTTGGAAATATCTAAGATATTTTAGGATAAATATCTAGATATTTAGGGAGATGATTCTAGATAGGAAATATGGACAATTGGATGCAACAAATCCTAGCCATCCATTGAGGAGGTGGATTACTATAAATACCCCTCCTAGGTTCATTTGCAAACCATCCCACAAATCCAAGCCAATCCCAGAAAATCCAAGCTAATCCAAGCAATCACAAAGCAAAGCATTCTAAAGAGTTCTCTTGAGTAATACAAAGCTCTTTTGCATTTGCAACACTTGCCTCTAAGTTCCATCTCTTCTTCTAACCTCTTGTCGCCTACAAAGCTCTTTAGCTCAACGGTCCTAACTTCTCTTTGAGTGAGAAGCAAACTACAAGGCTTACTTAGCAACTTTCGGGTTCAAGTTGCCTAAGTGCCGCACGAGCAGCTGCGTAAAACTCTAAGCTCGTCACATGAGGCACCCCTCGGGCTTAATTGCTCGAATTAAGGAGGCTACGAAACCAAACTTATCCATAATTGCTTTCTCTTCTTCTATTCTTTTTTTTCACTTTTTTTTTTTTTGCTTTTCTTTTTTACTTTCCCTTTCTTTTTGTTGTTATCCTAAACAAAACAAAAGAACTCAAATATTGCAACATTTCATTTCGCCATCCACAATCATGCATCAAGGTATGTGTGTGTGTGAAGAAAGGTTCATGAATACTTGCTTAACGAGTACATAAGCACATAGTTTATTAAATGATAAGGTTGTGAGTGTTCATAGATTTGAATAATTCAAAGTGAAATGAATAAGACCTCCTTGTTATATAATTCAAAAATCAAAACTAAATAATATCAAGTTAACTAAAATGACTCCTAAAAAATGCAAAATCAAAACAAAATGAAAAATTGGTTAGAGTGTGTTTCAAGAGTTCAAACTGGCCCTCCATACTTTGCTATTCCTGACCCAGAATGCGTCTCGAGAGAATTTGAACTCCTTACACCGCACTCTGAATCTAATTACTAACTCGCTTTTTTTTTTTTACAAGAAAAAGAAAATTTAAGACACACTTATGTCTACTATCCTTCCCCTCCAACCAAATGAAACATTGTCCTCAATGTTTAAATGTAGAGAGATAAAGTATAGGAGACATTACCTGTCTACTATTCGTGTAGGTTTATTAACCTCTTCCTTACTCTTTGAAATTGATTCATCATCTTTCTCATAAGGGTTAAGAATATGTTCTTTATCAACCTTACCATCGTGAAGAGTACTGACCGAATCTTGATCTAGACGTTGGCCACTTGGATTACTCACTTGTGGATTGATAGAGTTTGGCTCTAGTTGAGATGGAAACTCACCTGTCTCATGCGTACTAAGTGCAAATGCAAGTTTTTCAAGAGCATCATTCAAGTTCGCCATAGTCTGAGCTGTTTGACTATTAAAAGCCTCTTGCTTTGCAATGAATGAATTCAATGTTTCTTCAAGATCCTCATAAGATGCATGATCATGAGATTTTTAAAAATTTTGATATGATTGAAAGGGAGGTTGGTAAGATTGTGCATGATTATCATTCCTCCAATCAAAATTCAAGTGATTTTTCCATCCAAAATTTTGTGAGTAAGGATTAGGATTTGACCTTTGGAAAGTGTTTAAAATATTGGTTTGGTCATGGAGACTTTTCCTAAAGGTAGGCATAATTGCGCAATCATCCGTAGGATGATCACTAGTATTACAAGTGTGAAAAACAATTTCTTGCATAAACCGCATTTCTAAGTCCTCAACTTTTCTAGCTAGGGGCGTAAATTTAGCAAGGGGCGTAAATTTAGCATGAAAAACATGATTCTCCCTAAAGTTATATATGCCTCTACTAGATGTTCTTGGTACCTCATAGGTGTCGACATTTTTCCAATTTTGGGCATTTTTCGCTAGTAAGTCTAGGAAATCCATGGCTTCATCAGGGTCTTTATTTTCAAATTGTCCATTACACATTAATTCTACCATTTGCCTAGCTTGTTGTGCAAGACCTTCATAGAAAATCAAAACTAGTCTCTATGTTTCCAAACCATGGTGAGGACAGGTGTTAAGTAGTTCCTTATACCTATCCTAATATTGGTAAAAGGTCTCTCCTTGTTTTTGAGTAAAATTGAGGATTTGCCTTTTGAGAGAAATTGTTCTATAGGGAGGAAAGAATTTTTTAAGAAATTGTTGTTGCATTTCATCCCATGAGCTAATGGATCCTGACCTAAGATTTTGTAGCCATGTTTTAGCTTTATATTTTAAAGAAAAAGAAAAAAGCTTTAATCTAAAGATGTTTATGCTAAAATTTAGGTCACTATAGGTATTGCAAAACTCTTCAAATTCTCTCAAGTGCAAAAATGGGTTTTCAACATCTAGGCCATGAAATTAGGGTAAAAATTGAATGAAATTTGGTTCATGGTTGAAATGTATTGCATCATGAGGGAAGACTATGCATGATTGTGCATAAGTTTTTCTAAGATTTATGGAGCCCATTAATGTTCTTAGTTTGATATGAGCAGGGGTTTTTTTTTTTTTAAAGAAGATGAGTGACTTCTAACAATTCTACCAACTAATGCAAAAGGAAAGAAAAGATGAATACATGCAAGAAAAATGAAAAAAATGAGAAAAGGAAATACTTACAATTTTGTACGCCAAATTTTACTTTCCTCGGTAACTTGACACATCTGAAAAAGGATTGTCTCCCAAGTATTGGAGTGTCCAAGTAATAAACCCAGTGAGACCGGAGTCGATCCACGAGGAATGAAATTTTAGTACTACAAACTATAAAGTAAACAAATATGATATGGATGATTCAAAGAGATGACAAGATTCATAAACAATAAATGAGAATCACACAAGAGAAATCAACACAATAACAATGAAAGCTAAGGTTAGGAGATCCGCCCTTGATATTTTAAATAAGGATAAACAACCCGTTTTAGTTATATGAATTATATTTGCTTCGTTACCAATATTTATACCACTTCTTATAAATAGGTTCAAGCATCCAATGTGCCAATCTCCATATGTTTACAACAAATCAAGGTTCCTAACTAGATTCATGTCGGTAAGGAAGAATCATACGACATCTAGAAAGGATCCAAGCATTTGATGTGCCAAGGATTGTCGACAATGGATCAAGACCTCCACTTTACAATTGGTGTCAAGATTGATTAGAGAAATAAATATAAATCATATAAACAACACAAGATTATGATTATTAAGCACGTATTAAACGGTTAGAGAATCCTTACTCTCATATCAAGGGTTTCACCCTTTCACCTTAGCAAGTGATGCGTTCAAAACTAGCAAATATACTAGTCGCACAAGTAATAAAGTGATAAGTAGATATCTTTCCCACGAGGATTGATTCTAATTGAATTTGTTATTCAAAAGCAACAACAGAATAAATGGGGGGGAGGGGGAGGGGGGGTGGGGGGGGGGAGGTGGGGTTTGTTGATGGATTAACTAAATGAAATATTAATGTAAATGCACAATAACACAACACAAAGTAAAATGGAGTGAAAAATCAATGAGAGACACTTGGTTAAGGGTTCTTTCTCTGCCACAACATATGAATTTGTGAATTAACATAGAATTGTCATCCAATTACAGCATTGAAGTTATCAACTGTAGATAACAACAAGCTCTGTTACACCAATCTTTCCTTACTTTGTTGTTAAATAAAATAAGTTCTTTATTTAATCTCTATCCATTAAACAACCTAGAACAAGCTCTCTAAGTTTAATTCAATGGAAGCATTACGATAAGAAAGATAGGTTGATCTAAGCAATAATCACACAGGTTCGGATTATTTAACCTAGGTTGTATTTTCTAATTGCAATCTCTGATCACAATTTTGCTACTAATGATTGAAAATTCAAGACAATTACGGATCAAGATTTCTAATCTAGCAATAGACAACAACCAGATTATATTCAGTTGGCCATTCCAAATACAATCAGTAAGCAATCATAAGCATTAGATATGGGAAATACAAGCAACTTCAATTAGAGAATTGGATAACAATTTCTTACACAATCAACTCACAAAATCCATATCAAGGGCTTTAAAATCACCCTCAACCAATTCAGATTCAGTTACACATGTTCAAAAACGTGATAAATACAATACAACATACAAATTTTCCAGAAAATGAAAGGGAAGGGAAAAACTTAGCAATTCTGATGTAAATCTCTTTGAATTATAGTTCTTCCTCTTTCCAAGCTTTCTTTCTCCTTCAAGAACTCCAGGAAATGAAAGAAATCCAGAGCTGCAACCTCCACCACGTTCTCCTCTCTTCCAGTTATCAAAATAAAACCCTAAAATGTGTTTATATACTCTACTACAGTAACCTGCTACAGTGTCCCGTATTATACATGCTATAGTGATTTGTGGAATTACATTTCTACACTTCTCACACTGTTTTGATTATAACTTTTGGTACACTGAATGGATTCATGAGCCGTAAATTTCTCTAGAAAATAGACTTCGAGAGCTTTCCAACGGTATATAATATGTCATCGAGTTCATTGTATATCAATACAATAAAATCCGAGAAGATGGTTGACTATCAGAGGTGAAAATGAAGGGTTTTACTCCATTTTTGAGCAAGTTGCTCCAAAACTCCTACAAACATCAAAACCACACAAAAACGTAAAAATACCAAGGAATATAGCAAAGAAACATGGACAAATTGATATGAAAGTAATACATAAATAGACACCTATCAAATTCCCCCACACTTAGAATTTGCTAGTCCTCGAGCAACTACAACGATATGAAACAAAACTAAACCGAAACAGAATCAAAGAAAAATTAAAACACACAAATGCTTCAACTTGCAAATAGGTCTCAAAGATTGTACTTAATTATAACCTAAGGAAAACTTCAAAATAATGCACTTGATCACGAATTTTATCTCAAAGATTAGTTTCGCTTCATTTCAATTCCTCAAGTGTGTGTGTGTAGAGCCCTTCTCACCTAATCACTTATAACCCGGATGAGTTTATGCATAAAAATGAATCATATTTAATATTGAAGATGTGTGTATAAATGAACTCTATAGGCCTGCTTTTCAAGTCACTCTCCACTAATGTAGACATGCACAACACCAAGGATCAAGTAGGACTTTATTAAGCTTGTAACGTTTGGCTTGGATGAAGGTATGATAAAGGATAATAATTTGGATCAAATCACCCACAAACACATAAATCATTCAAGACTATGTGGAGCTCAACCCTTATAACACAACTTATTTCAATTCACCAGGTTACTCCCCTAAACTTATTTAGAACACTCAATCTTTTTTTTTTTTTGTAGAAAACAAAAGAAAACTACACCCCCACACTTTGTTGTTTCATTCTATTTAAGAACACTCAAGGGTATAGATCTCTTTTTCTTCTTTGTTTTCTTTTTTCTCTTTTTTCTTTTTTTTGCAACACTTCCCCTCCCCCACACTTAAACAACACATTGTCCTCAATGCGTAAGTACGTGGACAAGAAGTACAGATTGGTTCTTTGTTTTTTTTTCTTTTTTCTTTTTTTTTATAACACAGGAAAATGCACTTGTATTGCTCATGACACAACCCAATCTTCTCTAACTTCCCAAAACCAGAACACAGCTCAAAATGTAATCGTGAATGATCTACATGCTCATAGGTAAGGGATAAACTGTTTGGAAAAAAAAATTCATTTGAGGTTAGAAAATCTTTTAGTGAGTTAACAAGAAAAAAAAAACAAAAGGCTTACAGAGGCTCAAAGGGGTAACTAGGGATCAATTTTAATAAAGGTTGGCTATTAAGGCTCAAACGGTCCAAAGATGGCCTAAATCATTTCCCCAATGTTGCACAGTCTAGGATTTCGACTCGAGTGACCATCAAACAAGTTCTAGAATTCATTGAAATCTGGAGAAACACTTAAATTACATAAACTTTCTCTAAGTGAACAAATAACTCAGTGATAATAGTTCAGTGCTCAATGTTGCGCAAGGAATCAAAAGCAAAGCGAAAACCAATAAACATTTCAAGCACACAGATCCATGCATCATTTATTATTTTCCAAGAGTTATTCTTAATTCATTCATTATCTTATCATCGACCCACAAAATGCAAGAAAAGAGGTACGTGGCGTTGTTACACCTGAGTCAAGATTGTATATTTCAACAATTCTAGGACTAGTAGCCCGCAGACTTAAGGTTTCCAGCCTATATACCTTTATTAGAAAGAACAAAACAAGAAACAAGACACTTCAAACAACATGAAATAAACAATTACATATTTATTTCGAGAGAATGTGTTTTAAGGGTTAAAGAAACCCCATATTCTACCATTCTCAGATTTTTTCACAATTTTTTTTTAATCAGAACTGGTAAAGACACAAAAACACATAACAACTCTAAATTACATAAAATCAAACCTACTCATAAAATAACAAAGTCCAACAATCAGGAAACAAAAACAAGTTAGTTAGAATGGGTCTAAAAAGTTTAGAAGTTAGCCTCCTTATTCAGTCATTATGGATTAAAGAGATCCAGAATGCGTTTCAAGAAGACTTAAACTTTTTAAGACACCACTCTAAAAGGCAAGATTAGAAAATATTACCTAGAACGAAAGAAATAACCTGAAAAAGCTCAAAAGAAATAACATGAAAAATCTCAAATAAACACAATAAAAAGAAAGCAAACAAAAGTGAAGCAAACCAGTAGATAAAGATTACAGGCTTAGCGTTAAATCCAGTTTACGCCTTTTATTGCCTTCCGCAAACCAATCTATCCGAGCTATTGTTGGATCAGGCGAATAGACGAATGCTTGTAATTTGTCAATTAACTCCCCTGTAGTTGAAGCTGTAACCAGCATTTGCCTTGCTGACGGTGAGATGAAATTTTTTTCTACAGCTTGATCAAGAAAGGACAACAAACCATCAAAAAAATTATTAACATTTAACAAACCAATGGGTTTCCGATGGATGTTTAGATGTGCCCAAGAGGTGATTTGAAATATCTCCTCTAATGTACCATAACCACCCGGCAAAGTTATAAATGCATCGGACTTAACAACCATATGTGCAATACGCTCATGCATGCTAGAGACTTGTAACTATTCCCCGATTGTGTTGCCTACGATATCTCGCATAGCTAATGGTTTAGGGATAATGCCGAGAACTTTACTTCCTCCCAAGGATGCAGCTGTCGACACACACCCCATTAACCCAAGATACCCCCTCCATAATCAAATGAATACCCCTCGCAGCTAATGTCCTACCAAGATCAAGAGCTGCTGTTGTAAACTCTCCATCTTTACCAAATTGCGATCCACAAAATACGCATATAATTTGGAATCGCCGAATTGGTGCTTTCTCCATTTCTAAAAGTGCTCTAAACTTGTGTAAGACAATGATTTACGTTAGGTATTATGCGATTCAAGTGCAAGACAGGTTATAAAATGACATTTCAAAATATGCAGCATGGATATATACACACGTAAAACTCTTAAATTTGACACATGGGGAAATAATTTCGGTGGGAGTTGCTCGATGCAGATTTATCGCCCCAAGATTTGAAAAAATGAGATATGCTTTCGGCGAGGTTTGACAAAACCTACACACTTGTCTCTCACGTGAAACATGAAAAATGGAGATATACTTTCGGCGGAGGTTGATGAAACCTCCACACTTGTCTCCCATGTGAAGCATTAAAAATGGAGATACACTTTCGGCAGAGGTTGACAAAACCTCCACACTTATCTTCCACGTGTACTTATGCCATAGGGTAGTCATATGGTTTGTTAAAAAGAAAACTTGAAATTAAAACAAACAAAATCAACAAACAACAACAACACAAAAACAACATTGATAATCAGATCAAACGAAACAAGAAAAAAATTCTACAACAACAACACACATTCAAATATACGAGTAGTTGTGATTGTGGCTCACATCTTCCTCTGGTTTTACGTCCAGTAACGGCTGAAACGCCTTCTATGAGTCGGGGATTTGCTTCCCATCCAGTTTTCTTATAAACTGGCAAACAGGGTCGTTTTTAGTCAGATTACCTAGACTATAACACTGCAATTCATCACGAAATTGTGTCTATAGATTAAGCAATTCACGCTGAACAAGTCCACAAGAATGTGACTCAAGAGTTAATAAAACATTATCCAGCGACTCATTACTCAGGCCATTCTTAATAAATGACAATTTATCTTCTCTATTTCTGGACACAAAACCTAATGAACGACAAGTCTGGTTACAATTCCATCTAGCACATTTATAACATACTTGTAACCTTTTCGCTATTCGCCTCTTGGCGTAGTAGCTCTTTCCTAGACCAGGCATGTATTTTGCGAGATTAATGTCCGGCTCACCGGACAATCTCACCTTGGCTTCGATAAGCCATCGGATATCAGCAGGCACATTTAGGAGCATCAATGCCCAAAGTCTAGTCATCCGTACTTTATATATTTTAAACACAGCATTTGAGGAAGTGAAGGGAAATATTTACGAAGGTTCGATAGAAAGATATCAGCATCCATTGAAGAGAAGAAAAGGAGAGATATTACCGCTAATGCGATTGAGTTTGTTCTTCTCCCAGATATGCACGTTTCAAACCTTCGAACAATGGCTTCAACTCCCGTTTGAATGTTTCCTCAAGCTGGTGCACAACTGAACTCGAAGCACGGAATAATCAAATTAAACACAAGAAAAGAAAAGAAAAGAGCAGAAATGAAACTAAAGACACATAAAAGAGATAACAACACAATAGCAAACAAAAGTAAAAAACAAGTAAAAAAAATATAAAAAACAAATAAGACAGATGGCATAGAGAGATAAAACCTGATCAATTTGATGGCCTACGAAAGGATTCTCCTCGAGACACAAAAATCGATCATTATTACCTTATTTTATTTTTCTTTTCTTTTCTTTTATTTATTTTTCAAAAACATTGGGTTGCCTCCCAATAAGCGTTTGGTTTAACGTCCTCAGCCCGAAGTTGGTTCCATCATGGGAGGGTCCAATCTCCGCTGTGCTTCTCTAGTGGGCTTGGATCCTTTTTCCAACAAGAATTGTTGCATGCATATGGCTGGGCCTTGGATGTTAGCAATCGTCTACCCAATAGTTATTTTGTGATATCTAAGTACTTGGACGAGTTTCTCTTCTTGTAGTGGTGTAAGGCCCTTTTCTATTATAACTGGCAAAGAATCATTCTCACCCAAAAATCCATGTTTCAAATGATCTGGAAGAGGCTTAAGCTCCAAGGTAGGGGCTTTCATCACAGAAGGAAGAATTTTCTCATTAGATAAAGGAAATTGAATGTATAAAAAATCATACCTATTTGTGGTCATTGCTATGGTCTCATCTAAGCATGCCACAGCTTCCTCCATTTCTTTGGACAATTGTATCAACCTCCTTAATTCTTTGAAATCTTATGTCCCTATGTGCTCACTCATTTCCTTGAAAATATTGAAACTGATCACCTCGTCATCAAACTCCATGGTGAGAGTGCCATCATGAACATCAATCTTGGTTCCGACAGTCTTAAAAAATGATCTCTCTAAAAGAATCGGAGTTGGATTAGGAGATGTTTCATCCTTCATTTGAAGAACATAGAAGTCTACGGGGAAAACCAATTGATTCACCTGCACAAGCACATCTTCCACAACTTTCTTGGGATATGCATTAAAACGATCAGCAATTTGAATGGTAATACCAGTTTTCGCAAAAGGTTCAAGATTTAAGAAGCATAAATAGAATATGGCATGACATTAATAGATGCTCATAAATCTAACATAGCTCTTTCAAACTTGGTTTTACCAATGGTGCATAGAATGGTGACCGTACCTGGATCATTGCATTTTGGAGGAATTTTTCTTTGCAATACAGCTAAAACATTTTCCCCCACACTTACCTTCTCATTTCCTTTCAACTTTCTCTTGTTAGTGCATAACTCCTTGAGAAATTTTGCATAACGAGGTACTTGCTTGATAGCATCCAGAAGTGGTATATTTACCTCGATCTTGCGAAAAGTTTCCAGGATTTCCTGTTCTTGTTCCTGCTTCTTTGATTTTGCAAATCTGCTAGGAAAAGGTAGGGGAGTAACATATGAAGGAATATGAGTTTTAGGATTTACCTTAGAAGATGATGTTTTATTCATGGTGGATGTGGTGTCATCCCCTTCATCAGTTTGTGATTTCTTTGGTGGAATCTCTAATTGCTTCCCACTTCTCAAAGTTACAGCACTAGCATTCTCTTTTGGATTGATCACCGACTGAGAAGGTAATTTTCCTGAGCTTTGACTCTCAAATTTGCTCATGTTAGTGGCCAATTGTCCCATTTGATTTTCTAGGGTTTGGATACTTGCCCTAGTTTCCTGCTGAAATTGCATTGTGTTAGTGGCAAGTGCTTTAACAATATCCTGGAGAGACATACCTGAATTTTGTGGAGCTGGTTGGGGTGTTGGTTGTGGTATTGGTGGTGGTTGTGCTTGAAATGGTTGCTGCACCCTTGGTTGATTGAAACCTGGTGGTCGATTTGGTATGGCATTTGGGACAATTGGTTGACGATTCGCATATCTTAAATTAGGGTGATCTCTCCATCCAGCATTGTAATTATTGGAGAAAGGGTCATACCTTTGCCTTGGTTGTCCTGGAAATCCACCCATGGCATTGGCTTTTTCTGTATCTCCTTCTTGCAAAGTTGGACACATGTCAGTTGAATGGTCCATGGTAGAACATACTCCACATGCATAAGATTGCTGCATATGTCCTACAGCCATGTTTTCCACAAGAAAGGTTAGCTCATAAAGTTGTTGTTCAATGTTCGGAGTGCTTACCTCATTTACTCTCCATGGTAGTTGTGGCTCAAATCCAATGCTGAATTGTTGGAAGTTTACTGCCATGTCACCTAAACATAAACAATCAGAAAAGAAAAACAAAAAAAAACACGAATTAATAATGAAAATAAAATAACAAATCGATTAGAAAATCAATCCCCGGCAACGGCGCCAAAAACTTGATGCGTTCGAAACTAGTAAGTATACTAGTCGCACAAGTAATAAAGTGATAAGTAAGATATCGTTCCCACGAGGATTGATTCTAATTGAATTTGTTATTTTAAAGCAAAACAGAATAAACGGGGGGTTTTGTTGATGGATTAACTAAATGAAATATTAATGCAAATAAAGAATAACACAATGCAAATTTAAATGGAGTGAAAAATCAATGAGAGACACTTGGTTAAGAGTTCATTCTCTGCCACAAGATATGAATTTGTGAATTAACATAGAATTGTAATCCAATTACAGCATTGAAGTTATCAACCGTAGATAACAACAAGCTCTGTTATCCCAATTTTTCCTTACTTTGTTGTTAAATAAAACAAGCTCTTTATTTAATCTCTATCCATTAAACAACCTAGAACAAGCTCTCTAAGTTTAATTCAATGGAAGCATTACGATGAGAAAGATAGGTTGATCTAAGCAATAATCACACAAGTTCGGATTATTTAACCTAGGTTGTATTTTCCAATTGCAATCTCTAATCACAATTTTGCTACTAATGATTGGAAATTCATGACAATTACGGATCAAGATTTCTAATCTAGCAATAGACAACAACAGATTATATTCAGTTGGCCATTCCAAATACAATCAGTAAGCAATCATAATCATTAGATATGGGAAAATACAAGCAACTTCAATTAGAGAATTGGATAACAACTTCTTACACAATCAACTCACAAAAACCATATCAAGGGCTTTGAAATCACCCTCAACCAACTCAGATTCAGTTACACATGTTCAAAAACGTGATAAATACAATACAACATACAAATTTTCCAGAAAATGAAAGGGAAGGGAAAAACTTAGCAATTCTGATGTAAATCTCTTTGAATTATAGTTCTTCCTCTTTCCAAGCTTTCTTTCTCCTTCAAGAACTCCAGGAAATGAAAGAAATGGAGAGCTGCAGCCTCCACCACGTTCTCCCCTCTTCAAGTTATGAAAATAAAACCCTAAAATGTGTTTATATGCTCTGCTACAGTAACCTGCTAAAGTGCCCCGTATTATACATGCTACAGTGATTTGTGGAATTACATTTCTACACTTCTCACACTGTTTTGATTATAACTTTCGGTACACTGAATGGATTCATGAACCGTAAATTTCTCTAGAAAATAGACTTCGAGAGCTTTCCAACGGTATATAACATGTCATCGAGTTCATTGTATATCAATACAATAAAATCCGAGAAGATGGTTGACTATCAGAGGTGAAAATGAAGGGTTTTACTCCATTTTTGAGCAAGTTGCTCCAAAACTCCTACAAACATCAAAACCACACAAAAATGTAAAAATACCAAGGAATATAGCAAAGAAATATGGACAAATTGATATGAAATTAATACATAAATAGACACCTATCAGCAAGAGAGAAATTAGAAAGACATTATAAAAGAAAGGAAACAAATTACAAGAAAAAGAAGATTTATTAATAGCATAAAAACACAAGAGAGAAACACAATACAAGATCCCAGCAAGGCCAAGATGCCCTAATGGGTCACAAGGCACCTCTATTTATAAATACATTTGGGGCAAACTTGTCAAATTACAAAGGAATAATTGTCAAATATTAGATGCACCAACTTTGACAATTGGGATAATTAGGTGAACCGACTTTGACCACCAATTTTGATATTGAAGTATTGAGAATTTTAATCACATGTATACATGCAAGTCGTAGATATGTCTCTCAGCTTTCTAGAACATCTTGATTTATATGATTTGGATACGTATCTTGAGAGATATGGTCAAAATACTGAGGCATGGTCAGGCTGGGCTGAAACTGCTGATGGGTTTAATTCAAGCCCATTTTTGGCCTACTAAGAACCTGAATTTGATGATGCTTGTGAAATACAATCTTGTATATAATTTAATCAGCTTTCGAAAAAATAAAGATTTGCACCATTTTGATACATAAATAGAAAGTTATGCCCATTTTACCGAACCTATAACAAAACCAAAATTAAGAGAAAGTTAATTCCAACAATGCAAAGACTTCAAACATGCTTAAGTTGAGGAATTTAATGATACTATTAATGCAATATGATAAACTAAACTCTTATTAAGCATATATATTTAAGTGTTCATCACGCATAAATTGGACGTGGTGTTGCAGAAGTTTCTAAAAGTTTCCAAGACGTTTCAGACTGTTCTGGACACTTCTAGAATGCTCCGGAAGGCTTCGGAAGCGTGCAAAAGACATGAGAAGACCCTAGAAGACTTTGGAAGGTTCCTAATGGTGATGGAAGAAAGCGGAAGACTACAGAAGCTTCTAGAAGACCATGGAGCTTTCTAGTGTCTAAGGTTCTCTAGATTTGTCATGAGTCTTGTAGATATTTCTAGGCTACAAGATAAGTTTGTAAATATCTTAGGATCCTTCTACAGAACAAATAAGGTGTAGACAAGTGGCGCATTGATAGCCACATATTGAGGAGGTGCTCCTCTATAAATATGGGTAAGCACTCATTTGCAGGTAAATGTTCTCTCCTTGAGAGCTTGTCCAACACACTTCTTTGTAACACCTCTGTTGTACAATTGCTTTATAAAGTAATAACAATTGTACATTCCCTAACTCTCTCTTGCTTCCCTTGATCTTGGTTGGCATTGTCAAGTGTTCAATGGCTTACTTAGGTGTAAGTTCGGTTCATTGAGCGCCTAAGGCTGCACGGTCTAAGTGGTGAAATATTAAGGCTGTGACAGTTGGTATCAGAGCAAAGGTTTGCTAAGCCAAGTTCTTGTGTGATCAAGAGCAAGAAGGGTAAGAAGGAATGGCATCAGAGGTGACTGTGACTGAGGAGTCACGTGGGTGAGAAACCGTCCCCACCACCGACAAGAAACCTTGAGACCAGGAGAAATCTCGTGATATGGTGAGTGCTTTAAAGACTCGCGTCACGGTGGAGCTAGCCATGACCGATACGCGGGAGAGGCTAGACAAGCTAGAACAAGGCATGGAACAAAGTCTGGATGAGGTCAATGGCAAAGTGGAAAGCTAAGGTAATGAGCTCAAGGAATTCATGCAAAGTTCTGAGGCCGCCATTGAAGTGCTATGCCAAGAGGTACATGCCTTCCAAGCAAGGGTGTTGGAGGTCTTGGATAAAATAGAAACTCAGATGGACGAGTTTAGTAAAGGGTTGGAAGACACAAAGGCTAATGTGGCCTTGTGCAAAAAGTCGGTGGCTAGTGGCACTGTGGTAGTGCCAGCTACGCTCGCTATTCCGAGGGTTGAAGCCCCTAAGCCTAAGGAATACTTAGGGAAAAGGGATGCCAAGGAGTTGGACAACTTCCTATGGCATATGGAGCGCTACGTCGATGCGCTGATCTTGCTCGATAAGAAAAGTAAGGTGAACACTGATACGCTTTACCTTACCGATCTCGCGGCAAGTTGGTGGCGTCGCAAATATGCGAAAGTGCAGGCTGGAACGTGTGTCATTAACACGTGGGATGACTTGAAGAAGGAATTGAAGCGCCAATTCTATCCGAAGAATGTGGCGTATGATGCTCGAAAAAGGATAAAGGAATTGAGGTGCACCCACTTAATTGTGGAGTACGTCGAGGCATTCTCCGTGCTCATGCTGTAGATTGACAACATGAGCGAAACAGATCTCCTCTTTAATTTCATGGATGGCCTCCAACCATGGGCTTTTCAAGAGTTGCAACGGTGTGGTGTGAAGGATATCTCATCCGTGCTAACTATTGTAGAAACCTTGATGGATTATCGATGAGCGAAGTCCTCCAAGCACTCTAAGACCCATCATGGCAAGGGTGGGGGGGTAAAGAGCTCCCAACCTTCGTAGAAAGAGGGGAAAGGCAAACCACGAAAGGGCAGGGAGTGGAAGAAGGAGCCAAAGAAGGAGACCCAACCAAGGATGAATTGTTTCCTATGTGATGGTCCGCATTGGGCAAGGGACTGTCCAAAGCGAAAGTCACTTAATGCCATACTTGAAGAGTGGGAGACCCAAGAACAAGCACAGATGGGTAGCCTCCAAATCCTCAATGCCTTGAACGTCGATCCCAGTCCAGCCAAACCACAGGATCAGTCCCTCATGTATGTTGAAGCGAGCATCAACGGGAAAAAAAAGCTTGCGTTGATGGATACGGGTGCTTCCCACAACTTTATTAAGAAGGAAGAGGCGGAACGGCTAGGCCTCAAGGTAGACAAGGAGCGTGGATGGTTGAAGACAGTAAACTCCGAGGCAAAGTCGCTTCTAGTAGTAGCGCGCCAAGTGGAGACGCGTCTAGGCACCTAGAGTGGCAAGTTAAACTTCTCCGTTGTCCCTTTGTATGATTTCAATGTTGTTTTAGGGATAAAGTTCTTTCGCCAATGTAATGTAGTGCTCAACTCAACACTGTATGCATCCTCGAGGGAGGACCGTGCATGGTATCTACCATGGCAAAGCCATCTTCCCATCCCAAACTCATCTCCGCCATGCAACTTTGTAAGGGTGTGAAACGTGGAGAGGAAACTTACTTGGCATTAATACAGGAGATGGATGAAGAGGGAGACAGGCTGTGGAGGTCCTTGAAGAGTTTAATGACGTGATGCCTTCAAAGTTACCTAAGAAACTCCCACCTAGAAGGGAAGTAGATCATTGAATTGATCTTGAACTAGGGGCGCAACCACCCGCCAAGGCACCCTACCGAAGGTCGCCACCGAGTTAGAGGAGCTGCAACGACAACTAGAGGAGTTATTGGACGTTGGGTACATTAGACCGTCCAAAGCACCGTATGGAGCACCAGTGTTGCTTCAACGGAAGCACGATGGATCGCTTTGATTATACATCGATTATCGAGCACTCAACAAGGTAATAATAAAAAACAAATGCCCTATTACTTTGATTGCAGATTTATTTGATTAATTAGGGCACGCTAGATACTTCTTCTAGTTAGACTTGAGGTCCGAATATTATCAAGTGCGGATTGCGGAAGGTGATGAGCCAAAGACTACATGTGTAACACGCTATGGCGTATACGAGTTTCTCGTCATACCCTTTGGCCTCACCAATGCGCCAGCAACATTTTGCACTCTCATGAATCGGATCTTCCATCTATATTTAGATCGATTCGTGGTAGTGTACTTAGATGATATAGTTGTATATAGCCGCATGTTTGAAGAACATGTGCAACACCTCGGGATAGTTTTTCAATTATTGCGTGAAAATGAACTATAGGTTAAGAGGGAGAAGTGCTCATTTGCCAAATGCGAGGTGGACTCCCTCGATCATAGAATACCAGATGGCAAACTTATCATGGACCAAAGAAAGGTGCGTGCCATCACAGAATGGCAGGTGCCTACAAAGGTTTCCGAGGTTAGATCTTTCCTTAGATTGGTGAATTATTATAGGCGGTTCATACTGGGGTATTCAGCAAAAGGGTCCCCGCTTACCGACTTATTAAAGAAGAATCGAAGTTGGGAGTGGATGGATGAGTGCCAACAAGCATTCGAAGCACTAAAGGATGTGGTGATGAAAGAACCTGTCCTTACACTTCTGGATTATAATGTGTTGTTTGAGGTACATACGGATGCCTCTGACTTTGCCATTGGTGGCGTGTTGATGCAAAATGGGCATCCAATTGATTTTGAGAGTCGAAAACACGAAACGGTGTTACATGGTGCAAGAGAAAGAAATAACCACCATCATCCACTGCTTCCATACTTGGAGATATTACTTGTTACGATCCAAGTTTGTCATAAAAAGGGACAACGTGGCTACGAGTTATTTTCAAAGCCCAAAGAAACTAAGTCCGAAGCAAGCAAGGTGGCAAGACTTCTTGGCAGAATTTGACTACGTCTTGGAGTACAAACCAGGACGAGCCAATGTCGTGGCAGATGCGCTAAGTAGGAAGGCTGAGTTAGCTACTCTAAGCAAGGTCCAGAAGAGATTCTTGGCCTCATCAAGCAATGTATCATCAAGCAATGTATGTCCCATGACCCTTTGGCTCAATAGTTAATTTCCTTAGCACATGAAGGGAAGATGAAAAGGTTTTGGGAGGAAGGTGGCCTTCTCTACACCAAGGGATGTAGAATCTATGTTCCTAGATGGGAAAACTTAAGGAGAAACCCATCAAGGTATGCAGAGAAACCTCATCAAGGAATGCCACGACACGCGATGGGCTGGTCAACTAGGACAAAGGCGTACACGAGTATTACTTGAGGTAGTGTACTATTTGCCTCAAATGCAGGATGACATCGAGCAGTTTGTGAAAACTTGCCTTGTTTGCCAACAAGACAAGATCGAGAACCAAAGTCCCGTAGGATTATTGGAGCCCTTACCTTTGCCCACACGACCATGGGAAAGTCTTATCATGGATTTCATTGTTGGACTTCCTAAATCCGAAGGTTATGGCACGATCATCGTGGTATTAGATCGGTTCTCCAAATACGCAACCTTCATCCCGACTCGCAAGGATTGCACAATCGACGAAATCGCCAAACTATTCTTCAAGAATGTGGTGAAGTACTGAGGGTTGCCTAAGAGGATTGTGAGTGATCGAAATCCACGGTTCACTAGGAGGTTTTGGACCGAATTATTTAAACTTAGGGGATCCACACTCTACTTCTCGACAAGCTTTCACCCATAAATGGATGGGCAAACTATGAGGGTGAACGCGCTCTTAGAGCTATACTTACGGCACTTCATGAGCTCTAACCAAGAGGATTAGGCCAAGTTACTGGATGTGGCACAGTTCTCATATAACTTGCAAAGAAGTGAGTCTACCAACCAAAGTCCATTCAAGTTAGCAACAAGTTAGCAGCCTCTCACACCACATACACTTGAGGCACGCTACACTCGAAGAAGTCCTTCTACCTTTAAGGTTGCTAAGAGTTGGCATGAGCAAGTAGATATTATGAGGGCTTACTTGGACAAGGCAACCAAGAAGATGAAAAAGTGGGTTGACACTAAGCGGCAACGTTTGGAGTACAACGTTGGTGACTTAGTGTTCATCAAGATACTCCCCCAACAACACAAATGGACGCGGTCAGTACACGAGGGCCTTGTGCGGAGATACGAGGGGCCATTCCCATTCATAAAGAAGGTGAGTCCTATAGCCTACAAGGTTGAGTTACCTTCAAGACTTAGGCTTCATCTTGTCTTTCATGTGAGTTACTTAAAACCATATCATGAAGACAAGAAGATGCTTCAAGAAGCGAGCCTAAGAGGATACCCATTGGCACTACCGTCTCCTACGACAAGGAGGTTGAGCACATCATGGCCGATAGAGTGCTACGACGATAAGGCTATCCTTCGAGTCACGAATATTTGGTGAGATGGAAAAGACTCCCTGATACAGAGGTAAGTTGGGAACCAGAGGAGTCCTTGTGGCAATTCAAAGATAAGATACGCAAGTTTCGTGAAGACACGACGAGAGCGTCGCGAGCTTAGGTGGGGAAGGATGTCACGCCCCGCACGCATGCACCTGAAAATTACTCAGATGACCCTCGAGGAGTTAGAATTTGGGGCAAGTGATATAGTGTTCTGAGATTCTTATAATGAGAGGAATTTAATGGCGTATAAATTGGGTGTGGCATTCCAGAAGTTTCTAAAAGGTTCCAAGCGTTCCAGAATGTTTCAGACACTTCTAAAATGCTCCGGAAGGCTTCAGAAGTGTGCGAAAGACATGAGAAAACCCTAAAAGACTCTGAAAGGTTTTGAATAGTGATGGAAGAAAGCGGAAGACTACAGAAGCTTCTAGAAGACCATGGAGCTCTCTAGTGTCTACGGGTTCTCTAGATTTGTCTTGAGTCTTGCAGATATTTCTAGGCTACAAGATAGGTTTGTAAATATCTTAGGATCCTTCTAAAGTACAAATGAGGTGTAAACAATTGGCGTATTGATAGTCACATGTTGAGGAGGTGCTCCTCTATAAATAGGGGTGAGCACTCATTTATAGGTAGATATTCTCTCTTTGAGAGCTTGTCCAACACACTTCCTTGTAACACCTCTCTTGTACAATTGCCTTATAAAGTAATAACAATTATACATTCCCTAACTCTCTCTTGCTTCCCTTGATCTTGGTTGCCATTGTCAAGTGTTCGAAGGCTTAAGTTCAGTTCATTGAGCACCTAAGGCTGCACGGTCTAAATGGTGAAACATTAAGGCCGTGACATGGAGGTCTCAGGTTCAAGTCCCTTAGGGGCGTAAGGGGTTCTCTAAGTGTGGGGGAATGATGCAAGAGCATCCTTGGGGGCTTGTTGGATTGCCTGCCACGCATGCCTATATTGCTTGAGTTTGAGGGTAGGCCTATACTGTAAAGGATTCTCGAAGTAAGGCCTGAACGGATAGCATTTGGGTGGTTTCCTGGGCCTAGTCCGGGTAGGATATAGGAATTGATTGCCAGCTATAGCTTTTACTAAAATATATAATTAATGCTTGAGGTGCTCAAGCTTGAGTCTTAAGCCTAGGACACATTGAGTTGAGTCCAATGCGTCGCTCAGGGTTAGGTCGTGGGATGCGTCAAGTAGGGTCGACTCCTGGGACAGAGGCCAGCAATAGAGATGGCAAAATCCTGATGCAGGTGCAGGTTTGGAGTTTCCACACCTGCGCCCGACAAAAAATTTCTTCTAGACCCCACTCAATACTCATATTTTTCCAGGTTTTTTTGGGTGCAGATATTTGCAAGTTTGAGGATGATACATATCGTACCCGCACCGCACCCGAAAAAACCACAGATTTTCCCTGGTTGTCCCACTTTTTTTTTATTTCTGAACTCTTTTAAATGAGTCAAATAATTAAAATTGCTTAAAATGTAATAAAAGAGCTACTTGGCAGTGGTGATAATGTTTGTATAATGGGCTTTCTAACACAAAGTTTCAAATCACAACACTGCTTGATGAATTAGTTTTAATTAAATATATACAAAAAATAATTTATATATAATTGTTTGTTAATTTTTGCAACAAGAAAGCATGTGGTTTGGTGGTTAGTAGATAAAATTCAACTAAGTAACAGGTTTGAGTCCTAACTTATACATTTTTGAAATAAATAGAAAGGGTTTTGCGGGTGCGGGGTTTACTCAGTAATACCACACCCACACCACACTGCACCCGGATTAATTTCCTCTCCAAATCCCACCCACACCACACTGTACCTGGATTAATTTCCTCTCAAAATCCCCGCATCCCTGCAAAATCCGGGTTTTTCCTGACCAGATTAGTTGGGTAAAATCCGGGTATCCGGACTATGTAGGAAAAATTATCATCCCTAGCCAGCAAGGTCAGGCCCCATGTCATGGGCGAGTGGAATTAAGTCCTGAGTCGAGGGGTAGTGGGGTTTCGGTTCCACGCCCATGTAACAAAAAAAAAAGCAATAATAATAAATGGTGGATTATAAAATTTTTGAATTAGTACTATACGATGTAGTCCTTACACCATCTATTAATTTTACATAATTTAATATGATATCTATAGATAAAGAAAGTTGTATTATGTATTATTTAATACAATAAAAAATTGTTATCAAATATATGCATTTTACTAAATAATAGAATGTAGTAATTTAGTACTATTTAAAATCACACATCAAACATGACCTAAATGAGGAAAGTGAGTTATATATAATACTAATACAATACATTTATTGAAAGGGTTATGCATGAATTTGTCATCTATTTAGTAATCGTAGCATATTTGCATTTCAAATCTTAATACTAAAATAAGTACTATTGGCATTGACCAAAATTTTGTTAGCCCATATCTTACCAAAACACTAATTAGACACGCCAGTCCGAAATTCCTCCCCCAGGAGAGTCTTTCTCGGTCACTAGGGGTGGAAATTTAGGTTCATGGGTTGTGTTCGTATCATGTTGAGCTATGACACGACAAAAATTAGTTCAACCTCAACCCGACTCGTTTATTATTTGTGTCAAGGAAACTCAACTCGAACACGACCCGATTATTAAATAAGTGATCCGCGGGTGACACAATACGATACGCGAACATGAATAATAAGCGGTTCATTTTTGTGTCAGACACGAATATGACCTGTTTAACATGATTATGACACGTTTAAATATTTGACACGTTTATGATATATTTTATAGGTACAATTACAATACGTTTAAATGATTAACATAATTATGACATGATTATGCATTTCAATTTCTAACCTATTTTAGTATTTTTAAATTAAAAAAGTAATAATAAGAAAATAATCAAAATTCATCCACAATACAATAAAGAGTCTACTAAATATCAAGTTCCATACAAACTTAAAATGCAATTTAGCTTCAGAAAAAAAATCGATTACATCTTTTTAACTCTTAATTACCCTACAAAAAATATGTAAAAAAAAAAATTAAGGGTAGTTGAAGATCATATGAAAATTAATAATAATATAATATTAATATTAATAAAAATACAACCTTAAATTTAAATATCCAATAAATATATAATGAATTTTAAAATTAATTTATATTTATAATTGTGTCACTTTAAAAATAATTGTGTCAATCAATTTTAGTTGTTTTGTCATGTTTTAGTAGTGTTTATCATGTCATAAATGAGTTCGTGTCATAAATAGATTCGTGTCACTCGCGGGTGTAATCCTTCAATCCAAAACGACCCAATTATTAAACGGGTTAAAAATTTGAATCTGAACACGATTCAAATATGATTAAAACAAACTCAAACCCGTTAACTTTTACATCGTATCTTGTCAGATTTGCTGGTCGTATCAAAAATTTCCACCCCTAGTAGTCACTTCAATGGATGAGGTTAGTGCATATTTTTTGAAAGAAAATGAGGGGAGGTTTTGGTAATATTGAAAGATTGGGGAGGAAAGTGATATTATCCAGTAGAAAAATAGAGTAGTAATATTATAGTATTACAAAAGGGTAAGGACGTCGACCTTACGCAAATCAGAGGAGAGAAAATTCTAGAAGCTCCTTCTCTCTCTCTGATCTATAATTGCTTTCGTCAATCTTCAACCATTCTTGCTTTTCTGGATCTGGGTGATTCCTGTTCATGGCTTCCAAGCGCATCTTGAAGGAGCTCAAGGATTTGCAGAAGGATCCTCCAACATCATGCAGTGCTGGTACTTAGCTCTCTCCTCTCCTCTTCTGCTTTCCTCTTTGCTATGATTTTCCAACTTTAATTCGTAAAAAAAAAAAAAAAATGCAGGTCCTGTGGCAGAAGATATGTTCCACTGGCAAGCAACGATAATGGGTCCCACTGATAGCCCTTATGCTGGAGGAGTGTTTCTGGTTTCCATTCATTTCCCTCCTGATTACCCTTTTAAGCCTCCCAAGGTACTTCGGTCAACCCACAATTTGAACTCTTTTTTAACACAATTTTAGTGCTGGGTTTAGCAGCAGATGAAATTTGGTTGTTTCAAATTATGTTATTGAGTGTTGATCTGATGGCGTTGAGTTGCTGTATTATGTTATGAGTTCTGTAATTTTTTTTTTCGTTATGATGACAAATTGTGTTAAAAGATCTGCTCTTATTTGTAGCTTTTATAAGAAAAATAGAGATTTTTGCAAAAGGGTTTGAGTTCAAAAGTATATGCAAAACCCTTTAAAGGCTTTTCAAATTTATGGTAATAAAGTACTTTATTGGGAAATTTAAGGTTTGTTCCTGTGAGTATACGGGATGAATTTGCAAATTGTTGAAACCCATTTGGGTACTTATTTATTTTCAGAGACTACCACTTTAGTTCCCGAGAGAATAATTTCCTATTCTCCTTTTGGGCTCGACTTGTATTAAAAGTTGTTGTTTTGCCATGTTAGAAGTCATGATTTTTTTTTTTTTTTTGTTTGCTCTTAAAGAGCCGATTGTGAGAATGACATTATTTGCTGTTTGTTTTCTTGACGCATATGTTACTTTGCTTCTTTATATAAAGATATGGCAAGTCTGCTTATATTGTGCATTTCAGGTTGCATTTAGGACAAAGGTCTTCCACCCTAATATTAATAGCAATGGGAGCATATGTTTGGATATTCTTAAGGAACAATGGAGTCCGGCTCTTACCATTTCCAAGGTTTGATTTTACTGTTTCCTCCCCTTTTTTTCAATTGTTATTCTGGTCAACTTGATTACTGATTAGATGATACAACTTAATTAATTAATGGAATATATTCAGCGTATGAAGGCATGAAACTTTTGTCTGCTTTTTATCCAAAATAAAATGCTGGGAGTTATTGATATTTTCTTGAACCTGATGGGAAGTTTACTTAGAGATGTTATTTCCATAATTGTTTCACTATTTATGTTTCTTATAAAATTACAAGCAGCCATCCCCCACCATGGATAAATATCTGTTGACTACAATAATAACATTCAAACCCATGTCCTCTTGTCTGGACCCTATTGGTTAAATTTTGGTAGTTGATATGTCTACTCCCCAAGGTTTTGTTCAAACATCATATGTCTGCCACCAGTCTGGTTTAGAGAGCGAGATATAATAAGATAGTATGACGTAAGCCCATGGGCTTAATAAAAGCGTTTTGCATTATAATTGGATGTTAAGCTCTTCTCTTTTGGCTTTTGGTTGGCAAAGTAATAAATTTTAGTGATTCTAATAAAATCCATCTTACTACCAATGCGGCTTCTTGATCTATAAGCAGTGTGTAGATAGCTAATCATGACAGGATACATAGTTTGTTCTTTCTTGAAGCACTTTGCTGCAGTTCAATACATTTATGAAATATCTAATTTCTTTTGCTGTACACTTTGAGGCTGTTCCAACTGATAAAACATTGGTATCTAAATTGTTGACTCTGTTTGGATTAGATTTTGAAGTTTTTCAGAAGTATTTAACAAAATTATTTACAAAGACATTTTTTAACTAAATGGGAATTGTTAATTACATCACATCAAATGAAAATTTTTGACAACCAAAAAATTTTTTAAGATTCTTGAAGTCTCATTGTAAGGATGTCAATAAGGCACGATGGGAATGAGGTAAGGATACCTACAACTTTGATCCCCATCCCCTCCCTTAAGCATGGGTGGGTAACCATTTCCAAATGGGATTCACCACCCCACCTTGTTCTGTTCTGGTTTTCTTACTTTTATGAGGTGTTTTTTTTTCTTTTTTTTTTTTTTTGGTACATCAAGTAATTGTATATAAAACAGACTTATATTGACCTTCTTTTAAACTTTTTTTTTTAATACTTAATTCCTCGACCTTGTATTTATTGAGTTCTGGTTACTTCTAGACATATGATGTTGACAGTCAAGAATCTTAAATATATTACCCCAAGTAGGTAGTACTGAAGGGATTTGAATATTTAATCTTTTGGTTGAAATCAAAAGTTAATGAGAATAAATTTGAGTCTAAACTTCATAACAATAAATAGGAAGCCCTTTTGTTTAATGAGGAAGAATACCACAACAAAGCATCAGATAATTAAGGGATTCTTTTGCTGGGAGAATGATGACAAAAGAAAGAAAAATAACATTTTAATAATTTTGTAATTTTTATTATGTTATTGTTTTCTTTAGACAAAATTTTAACTACTAACATATGGTAGCATTAGAAGCGGTGGGGATAGGATCTTTATTCCTTCCAACAACAGGTTCAGGTTGGAGCATCCAGACCCATTTCCACTACCGCAAATGTGACTCACTATTGGAGCTACCTTCGGTGCAAGGTTATTGAAAGTTTTACAGTATCATGATGATTAATGAATGCCCCTGCATAAAAATGACTTTTGTTGTTTGTATTCTAAACATTGCTGTAATTTCTTTGGTAATTTAGTTTTAAAGTTTGTTGAGAGCTGCTATCATTGAATTCTTCATTTTTCACTCACTGTATTTATTACAGGTGTTGTTATCCATATGCTCCCTATTGACGGACCCAAACCCGGATGACCCTCTCGTGCCTGAAATTGCCCACATGTACAAGACCGATCGGGCTAAGTATGAGGCCACAGCTCGCAGCTGGACTCAGAAGTATGCGATGGGCTGATGAGGATAGATCTCCTAGCAACCGGATAGAAAGAAAAGCAAGAGTCCATAATTCTCAATTAGGTAAAAAGTACAAAACGAAGTATCTAGAGTGCTATATTCTGTTTTGCTCTCGTTATTGGGACTGATGTCTTATAAGGAACATGGTTGTTCACTTTGTGAATATTTTGTTTGAGGGAATCAGAAAATGTGGAAAACTGATTGTAATGTTTGCTACATGTTGACTGTCATGTGAATGGTCTGCTTTTCAAACAACTTTCGAGCTCTTATTTCTGTTGAATACTTGACATGAGAGGTGATTAATTTGGAAATGATACTTCATGCCAACTCTGGGTGATGAAAACTCTTTGCATGCGTCTGTGACTTCGGTTGATGAATAGGTCAGTTGTTGGGGACTATTAGAACTCTAGATTAATAGTACGAAAACCAGCAGTGCAAAAGTAGGCTTGTCAGGACTAACCAGTTGCGTTAGGCCACTTATAGATTTCTTAATCAATTGTGCAGCCGCAACCTTTTATGGCTAACCAGTTTTAGTGGTAGTCTAGTTGCTTCAGTGCTAGAAATAGTCAATAGCGGTACTTAAAGTAGTTATGTTTTGTCTATATGGGTTTAATTTGTTATATTCAAGTCGAGCTTTTAATAGAATTAGATTTTATTATAGTAGAATTTGTAAAGCAAAGCTTTTATTGAAAAGCTATGTTTGATTGGATAAAATATATTGGAAGTGTTCGGTCGCATAAATATCACGAGTTTAGTCACAAAAGAAAGGACAGGGTAAAATTTTTAAATGGTATAAGAATATTTATTTTATATATGTAGATGCACGTGTGTTTAAAAGAAGAAGTCAAAAAGAATTTATTTGAAAATTTGTCAATTTTGAATCTCTTGATAGATTTAAGAATTTATGTAGATATTCATGATGCCTTTTTAACTTGAAATTAAATGAAAGGTTTAAAAAGATAATAAAAATGAAAGAGCGTTTAACTTTAATAAAACTTCTTTTGGCTAATAGATTAGTTGAAAACAAAGTGTTTTAGTCATTTTTTATTTGCCGAAAGATTCATGATGTGAGAAGTTCGGGATAATAATCGTAACGATAAACACCCCTTTTTCCTATAATCGTATATCATTTTTTTTTTGGCAAAAATGTCATTGATGGGTGTAGAAAATTTATTAATAAGAAAAAAGAATAAGTTTATATTACGGTTATCCATTAATATTAAAATTTATCTGATAATAAAATTTATGCGATTCTCGAAAGTTGTAACAAAATTGTGTTAATAAAAAATCTTAATTAGGCTCGATATATAAGGAGAGTTTTTCACAATATAACATGGGTATATCATATATCTAGGCGTTTATTGAATGTAATCTTTTATATATATATATTTAAAGGAACAGTATTTAGTTTGTCTTTGTTATAAAATCAGATAAATGGTTGGATTAAAAGCAAGGTAAAGTAAATAATATTTATAATGAGATTTTATTGAACAAGTAAAGTTGTTATATATGTCTCATTCAACATTTTTCATTCACAATCATAAACGTTTAACATTTGATATGTGACAATAGATAATATAGTGATGGAGCACCCATATTCTGACTAGATTTAACGCTTGAAATGGACTTGATGAAGATCAAATCGATCTGGGTTTTGAAAATGTAACACATGGAGCAATTCTGAAAGGCGCACACCAATTACTAGGCATCAATTGAAGTAGGTTAGGTTGGGTCGGGTCTAAGAGTTTACGATATTCTTAAAGGAGAGGTGCTTGATAATGATGTTGGGAACTTCACTAGATATTATTTAAGTTTAAAAGAGAAAGATGCGAGCGTTATCGCTTGGTTGACAAGCAATGAGGGCCAACTTCATTGCATGATTGCATGTGATGGGCATTGCAATTTCCTTCCTGCCTTTCCTTCGACTTGAAGCCATAAACAATTACAAAACACTTGTTCAACATGGAAATAATTTCCTTAAATTTAAACCCTTTTCACTGTTATCTACTATCTTAACTTATGTTTTATTATCTAGTTATATATATATGTGTTGATGTATGGATTTTACGAATTTGTGTTTTTACAAGCTATTATTATTCGTTTTGAGTTAGAATCTGTATGATTTTGTTTTGAAAAAAGGGTCCTCGTTAGATAAGGAGAATAGTTTTTCCCCTTTTATAAGGACCCAACGTCAATAATATGTTTTTCTTTTTAATAAATATTTTCATGCATATAGATATTATAATTTCTTTTTTTATTTTGAATTGTAAAATTAAACATAAAACATTTAATTAAGATATTTTGGATATATCATGCCAAATATAATGATGTAATATATTTATGCAATCATTGATGAACATAAGTTATATCAATGTGACCATAGCGATGTACTATATAAGAGATAAAATTTTCTCGATAAAGAAAGTTAAGAATATATGTTTTTGATATGTGATGCAATGAGGGCGGAAGTGAGAAGAGTGAGCAGATGATGGCAATTGGCAGGTAGTGAAGCGTGGGAGTGGCAAGAGTGTGCCACACATACCCTTTCACGTGGAGAAGAAAGCTTTTGTCAGACAAAGCAATTCATCCACGTTTCTCATTTTGTTATCAATAATCAAAATGCTCCCCTCCCATTATTTATGCTGCATAACTAACGATAGTTTAATTATTGTACTTCTCTTTATGAATGATATAGTTTAATATGCTTGTTTACCAATCTCTATCTTGGTATTAAAATTTTAAAAAAAATATATATATAAGGGAATAACAATGTAATAAATACAAAAAAATGGCTGCAAATCCTAAAGTATTAATATGATTTGAATAATGCTCGATTTTTTCAAATTTTGTATACAAACTCTTTCATACAAACTGATGTTTTGTAAATTAATTTTAATAATAAATATAAAAAAATCAATTCATTCAATAAAAAATATCATATATGAATAAACAAGTATTATCACGTTAGTTAGTTTATGATTAAAAAGAGCAGCATTACTTACAATTTTAATATTTGTATCAAAGGTTGGGTTAACACAATCTTCAGATACTTGTGAATTAATGGACTTTATAAAATAATAAATTTGCGGTGCAAAGTGGAGACGACTTTGAAAAAACGAATTAAATTACCCAAATGAATGGGAATTTGGTAAGTTTTGAAACGTCAAAAGAGGCAGCTGGATTCATTGGAAACTGACCCACAACCCCAACAGACCAAATCCATCCCACTTCCACCTCATTTTCAAGAAAGGGCTTATCGAGTTGTAATTACATTGATAAGATACAAATTTTGTATGTTAAGTTTAACCTTGATATTCTCATTTAAAATGCTTAACCTATTTAATAATAGTGTTGATAATCATTTACTAGGATGAAAATTAAATGTGTCATGTTAACTCAAAATTTCCGAATCTGTTTAGTAGTATAAATAGTTAATTGTATCATATTAATAACATTATTATATTATCAAATAAGTTAATAATGATTTTAATTATTTTTTCCATTGCAAAATGACCACCTCCACGACAAACCAGATTCATTTATCGACTTCCTCCTCATTTACTTACTTTATAATAAGTCTAAATATAAATATTGATTATTTCACTTAAATTAGAAAAGAACCAACTTATAAGATAAATTTATTTGGAGACAGATGAATTCTGCATAGAAATTTCTTAGAATGATAATTAAGATATCGATGTTCATTTTCATGAAAGTAGAAAAAAAAAAATTTCTTTGTTTTGGATGAAATCAAGATAGAGAACCCTACTAGAAAACAATTGGACATTTCATGAAATTAATTATTTTTTATTTTTTTCTTCATACGATGAAGCATTCAAAAATTTTGAGTGATCTCTATCAACCAAAACTTTTTACTTTTACTTTAATAGTCAACGGAATGGTAAGAGGAATTACGAAAATGGATCAAAACTAATGGAACAATAAAAAGTGGAGCAGAATGTAAAAATTTAGATATCATGATCATGTTTGATGGTTTTTTTTTTTCTCTTTATTATACCGTAATCTTAGACAGTAGATAATGTTCGACAAAATCTGATAATATCACGTAATGTTAACTTTTAGAGTATTAGATGTTGGATAGATCATAACGTCTAAATTTTCAACACGTCTAAATTATATTTCAACTAATTCCTCTAATTTAAGTAATTTTTTTAATTTCTTCAAATAATAATCTTAATATATTTAATTGAATATAATTTTTTGAGATATTACTACTTTGTTTCGAGAAACTCAACTCAAGACTTTTACTAAATTAATTAAATCAAGCCATAATCCATTGAACTATAATATTAGAAATAAAAATAAAAAATATTTAAATGTTTATTATTATTACTATTTGTTGTCTCCTTGTCTTAACTCTCTCCGCTCCTTTCTATAAATTCCACTCTCACTCCCTCACTCTCAATTCTAATTCCAGACCTTCTCATCTCTCCGCTCCTCTTCTCTTCTCTTCTCTTCCACTCCAAACTCTCTAAACCCAGTCGGAACGATAACGACCGTTTCTTTGCTTCTCTCATGTACAGGATCCGTTAACCTTAACGTTGATCCACTCTACTCCGCTCCACCATGATTAACTCCACACACCACCCTCCTCAAAAGCTCCTCAGAATCATCCTCACCGACGCCGACGCCACCGACTCTTCCAGTGATGAAGAACAACACCACCCCCACCACCGCGCAAGAGTCAAAAGATTGGTCAAAGAAGTCAACCTTCAACTCCCTCCCAAGTCAGAACCCAGAAAGAAGAGACCACAACCACAACAACACCCGCAACTACAAACATCACCTCCGTCCCCCGCCGACGTTACACGCCGTAAAAAGTACAGGGGTGTTCGTCAAAGGCCGTGGGGACGCTGGGCTGCCGAGATCCGAGATCCGACCCGGGGAAAACGGGTCTGGCTTGGCACGTTTGATACTCCCGAGGAGGCCGCTTCTGTGTATGATGAAGCAGCCGTTAAATTAAAGGGTGCTGACGCCGTTACCAATTTTCCTAACCCCGTTATAACGGGAGCCGGTGCCGTTGACAGCCAAAGGTCGGAAGAAGCGGAAGCTGAATCCTTTGACTCGCTTCGGTCGCTTAATAATAACAACAGCTCGGCTTCTTCGCCCACATCTGTTTTACGTTACGACGGGATGACGCCGTTTGATAATGATATTAGCTGCCGTTATGGTGACGGTGACGGTGACGTTGACGTTTTCGGTTTCGAGATTGACGTGCCGTTAAGTCTTCCAGATTATATGTCCTCGGAGACGTTCTTTTGCGAGGCGGATTTCAGTAAGTTCGACGTCGACGATTTTTTGGTGGATTGCTGATGGCATTTTTCACACGTGTCATATTAGGGGATATAGGGGTGGACTAGTCTTTCAAGGAAATGTTTGGAGTTTTGGGTACCTTTGACTTGTGAGTGCCATCCTTCGGGTTTGGGTGAGTCGGCGGCTAGCAAATGTTTCAAAACGGCGGAGGTGCGAGACGTGGCATGGTATGATTCGGTTTTTGGGGAAGTTGGCGGATGTAGAACCCTTCGGCAGTATATTTTTTTGTTGTTGAAAACTGAGTGTAATTATTAGTGAGTTAAGCCGATTTTGGAAATGAGACGGCAATTTTATCTCGTGCTATTGAGGGTTTTTTTCAGTAATTAAATTGTAATATTGATAAATTATTAATTGGTATTGTATTTATGATGGAGTAAAATTTTGGTTGCAAGTATACATAGCTTATTTATTCGAGAGTTTATTTTCTTTAAAATTTTATTTGTATTTAATTCTTTTTATAATTTAAGTTGAAAAAATAATATTTAACAAATAATTATTTTTTAATTTAATAATATTTTATTGACTAATATTATATAAAGGATCGGTTATAGATGGATATAAGGGATTGATTATAGACAAATTATGAATCTGGGGTTACTCTTTCGATCATGTTCGTATGGTATAATTAGACAATTAGTTGCGATGTTGACAAGGAGTTTGAATGGGGGAACCTTGGACATCACGCTTAGATTGAATTGGCAGCAAAGAGATATTTTATTATAATGTAATGAATAATATTTGTTTGTGGTGGTTTCTTCTCCTCTGTTTTCCCTCGCTCTTGTCACCGTCAAAGGGTTAGTGGGCTGGCATAGCATGAATACTTGGAAGTTTCAAAGAAGGGACACGTAGTGCCATTAGCCTCCGCCTTTGTCGGATATTTTGGGCTCCACTCAAATTTTGTTGCTTTCTTTTTTTTTTTTTTCTGAAAATAGATTAATAATTTTCATATTGTTATCAAGTAGAAATTGCCCCGTGTAAAAGTCCTTTGACCTCAGTGGCGACCCGGATGACAATTCGAATTACGCAATTCCATGAATAGGACTTAACAAGTTAGTTTTGGATATAGCTTAACGGTTCCAAGTCGATATGATGTTTAAGGTCACTTTTGGGTTCAAAAATTTTTAATGGATCTAATTTGAGTCTTAGGGGACCGGTTCATAATCGACACGTCATCATCCCTAATTAAGTAATTTATTTTTGTAAAATATTAAAAAAATATCCAAAATCTAGTACGAGTTATAAAAATAATACTACTCTTAAAAATTTTCATGTCATGATATAGTCCGACAAATTTTTATATCATGACATTGTTCAATATTGTTTGACGCACGTATAGACAGAATCATAACATACAAACTTTAATGAATGTGATAATTTAAAAGAAACCCCCTAATTTGGGCTTTTCTTTATTTTTGAACTTTACATGAACATTTTTAATTGAAGAATCTTACTCGTTTGAAGATATGACAAATGTAGCAATTAATGAAACTTTTAATCTTATTTTAGGGTAATTCTAAAAAATTTCTCTTAAAATTTGTAAAAATCATATACCATCCTAATAAGTTCTAAAATTCTCACAATCTTTATATGTGTTGGTTAAAGTTTGATATATTATGTTAAATCTTTTTGTAAGTTAATAAGAGAGAAGACTTTGAATTTTCAAAACTTTAGAAAAAGAAACATAGAAAAAAATTGAAGAGAACGAAAACGTAGAGAATGGATGACGTGGGAGATTCAGAGAGGCCCACCACCAGCAATGACAGGCGGCTAATTATATTTTACAATTCTAACAATGGCCTAGCTGCCTCGTCAATCTCCACTCTTTTCATCCATCCATAATTGAACTTGAACTCCCTATTAACCGTCTACCGGCGGCTCCCAAAACTTTAGAATGGATAATAGAGTTCTGGGATTTTTTTTCTTTTTGAAACAATTGGGGACATTAATGGAATTTTATACTTTTATTATTTAATTAATTAAAGTAAAGAAATAATTTTATTTATATTTCTTAAACATAAAACATATGAGATATTTCTTCAAGTGGATGCATGTCACCTCATAAGGATACAAAGTTAGTGAGCAATGAGTACAAATTGTAATACACATGAGATTGATTTATAGATATTTTATATTATCTTAGTAGGATCATGTTTTTGTTTTACACATATCTCAGCGAGTCATTTCGTAAATCTATATTAATATTGTGAGCTACTGTTTACATGTTAGACATAATTAGGTCCTTTGTGTTTGGTGTAAGTTTGAACTAGTCCACGAATTTAAAATAGTAACACATAAAGGTCCAAAACAATAACTACAATGATTAACATCCATCCAATTTTCTACTTAATTACTAAGGTATTCAATCTATCACTAATATCCTATGATAATTGGCAAAAATAGTTCAAACTAGAAAAATTCTAAATTCTTTTTTAATCAAAAATAAAATAAATAGATCTTTGGTTTTGCAAACAAATGGGACGAAATAAATTAAGATTGCCCTTTAAATATAATCTGTAATTTAAAAAATAGTTTTGAAATTTTATTCATATTCTATTAAAGGTATTCAAATAATTAAATTTTATTTTATTATATCATTGATGATAATTACTATTTTGAACCTTCGTCACCACTTCAAATGGGTGAGATCAGATAAAAAATTTTAGATTGGCCTTTAAATTAATAAATACAAATACTTTAACATAATTAAAAAAATATTTTTATAATTTTATTTATGGATACAGGTAGCAAAATAAATACATAAGCGCAAGATTTTATGTCATTTTTATTGGTAATAATTGCTATTTTTGACTTTTAGGGTTACTGTTTCAAATTTATGAACTGAAGTTTACTTTAACCAAACACAAATTAATTAAGGATCTAAATGCCTTTTCTCGGATAAATAAATAGTCTTACCAGGTATTAGTCAAAATTATTAAAGTTTGTAATTGTAATTAATATAAGGTTTAATGTCACATTAATTTTTTGGCCAGTCGATTATACATAAAGTTGTGTTTGAAAATTCAAATTGTATGTGGCTGACGGAATTCAAGAGTCAAGACTTGGAAGGGTTTGAAGTTCGAGAGACTATACATAATTTGGAAATGAGTAAAAAGGGTGGATGAGAGCAGAAAGGATTTAGTAGGGCATGGTTGGTGACCAAACAGATACGATAGTAACCCAAAAACACTCTTCCCGCCCAAAAGTACTGCACCACCGGCCAATACGCGACAGCCGCCTTCCACTATCACCATTTTCTATTCTACGCGCAAGGGTCCCATTCGCTTGCTGCTATCCACCATTTTCTATATATAAACAATTCGAAAGTCTCTCTTTATTGGCTGTTCATGCATCGCCATATCATATATTAAGTCCCACGTCTAATATATTGTTTAAAATGATATCTTCAGGTTTATGAAGAGATTAATTTGTTATTTTACTTGATTAATAGATTACACACCTAAAATCTCAATAAGTAGTATAGAGATAGGTTTTGTTTTCATATGTGATGAATCTTTAGTTTCAGACTGAGGATACAAACAAAAAATGTAACATCCCACATCGCTTGGGAATATGATGTGATATGTGCTTAAATATCTTGTGAGCTCCTTAAGCTGTTGGAGGCCTTTTGGGTTGTAAAGCCTGAAAGCAAAACCGTGACGGACTGTGTTTCCAAAGCGGACAATATCCAATAGTGGGCGGAGGTATTGAGCTTTACGCGCGCATGAGGGTCACCGCTTGAGACTATGTGGGGGCCACCTCTTGAGGGTTTATGAGGACCGCAAAGTGCCACACATAGTACAAAGTGCTACATGCGGACCGGAATATTATAAAAAATAATTCACTGTATGATAAGTTCTCCGTCTTAGATAGTCTTTTGTCACTAAAAATAATTTTGGAATCTTGACTCTAGAATTAGAATACCAAAAACATTGAGAGATTATGTGTTTTTTGTTAAATGAGTAGTCATAGTTACCTACAACGTTAATCATTTTTAGTTCAACACTTAAAACCTCTACACATGATAAACATAGAAAAAATTAATAAAAAATCTAAAATTGAAGTGTGGGTTGTAAAAATGATAATATTTCTAAAAGTTTTATGTCATAACTTTCTGTCGAGTATAAAATATTTGTCACACACTGTCGGATATTAACAGATATTATCTAATATACCTATCGAACACTGTCGAAAACTATCAATCTAACACTGTCGGACACATCCTTCAGACATCGTCGAACATCGAATATGATCATAACATATAAATTTTTGAAAACATGATTATTTATAAGAGATATCCTGTAATTTGGGATATTTTTTAAAATTTTCACAAAAATTTAACATATATATCATATGTAAACGTGGTTTTCTAGGATAGGATAGGACCCAAAAACAGCTGTACAAATTTAATAATAAGATGGACGCGTGTGCATAGGGATGTAGGGGAGATTTTCTTGAACAAGTTGCATACATGCATCGGTAAACGATGACGAGTAGTCGTGCAAGGAGTCAAAGTTATGACATATAAAATTGCCTCCGAATGCCCTGAGGCTTTTTTCTTTGAGTAAGACTATTAATAGTAGTAGGAAGCAAGAGGGTTTGTTTTCTTATCAAGTTCGTTACTCTAAATGATGATGGTATTATATGTACAATGATGATCGTATTATCTGTACAGCGCAGATGCATGCATGTATGTACACTCTTTAACTTTATGCGTTTGTGGCGAAAATCAATATTATTATTTTTAGATCGAAGGTGAATCACGACTTCTTTTTCATATCATCACTTTTGACCTTTGTGTTTAATTAATTTCCGCACAACAAATGGAAAACGTTTGATAGATAATCAAATCTCTTGCATTGTACTATATACATTATTTAATATATATATGTTTGATTAGAATTTCGTACAAGTCTTTAATTTGGTAAAAGAGGTAGTATCAAATTGCATTATATTGTATTAATTAAATAACAAATTTTAGATTTAGCTGGAATGCACAGCTGCATCCATTCCCTTGTTTCCAACAAGTTTAGAAAAATTTCATAGAAGTTAGGAAAGTATATATAAAAATAAAAAAAAGTCTAAAAAATTAGAAACATCCATTTTCAACGTTTATATACTATTTCAAAAAAATTGGAAACATTCATTTCCAACTTTTATATAGATAGAAGTTGAAAATAGGTGTTTCCTAATTTTTCTAGACATTTTTTCAATTTTTATATCAATAATACTAGACTTATAATTAAAATATAACCTGATGTGGCATCTTCAATGACAAAATCTTAATGAGATGTAACTTTTCTCATTCATTTTTTCTTCTTCAATGAATTTTTACCATATAGGCTGCTATATCAGGTTGTAAACTTTTAGTTGTATTTGAGTTTTAAGTCTAACACTACTGTTTTTATATATATGCATTCCCAATTTTATGAAAATTTTCCAAACTTTTAACACTAGATGCATGAAAATGGATTGACCCATATATTTTATAATTCATATCCTTATTAGTTTATTATTATAGTTATTGGTGACTTTTATTTTGGGTATCATCATCAAGATCAACCCTAAACAGTTAATCTAGTATGATTCAATTAGATCCAATTAAAATAATATTATGGTTTGCTAAACATGTCCTAAGCTTTTCAATTGAAATTCAATTTACATCTTACAAGTTTAAGTTAATCAAACAGTCAAATAGTACTATTTATCTTCAAAGATTTATGATGATGAATTCTCATATGATGATATGAAATTTTATTGCTCAAGAATTAAACAAAATAAAATAAAATAATGAATAAACATAGGCCACTAGAGGGGCCATTAAAAGAGGAAACTAAAGATAAGATCAAGCGAAGAGATCTGTAATCATACATAACATTTACATGGCTTTGATCTTCACCAACTTGATGAGCTTCATGAGGTAGTGAAGAGTGGAAAAGCCCCACGTTTATGCTTTCATGCCAAATTTGTGGCCATCATCTTCGTGATCTTTATGATTGGTAGGGATATTCTTATTTTAATAATAGGAGTCAATTCCACTCATCTTCTCTCAGATTTATTGAGATTTCACGTGACGTCCTGTGGTTTCGAGAATTCCACAAACCGCTCCTTCTCTTTATCAGAGATGGTTAAAAAAAAAAAAAAAATCCTATAATAATTAATAATAACTTTGAAAATCTTGAAGGTATATGTATAATTGTTGAAAAGCTTGGAAACTGATAAGTAACGTGTTACAGTTCGCTAGCCGTGTTAAATTAGAACAATGTCAGCCATCGATCTTTTTCTCAATTGACTTGAAATTTACGTTATTCTGGTCTCTTTAGTCAAGTTGAATCAAATGGACCAACTCCAACCATTCATTAAATGTGTTTCTGTCAAACTATCAATTTCTTGCTACCCTGGTAAATGGGAAATGTATTAATTGTCTAATTCTTTCCTGTAGCCCATTAATAATAAAATGTCACACATTATATGCATTTTCAGACTTGTGTGAGACGCATGCATGCATGTGTAAATGGAAGAAGTTTTTTTTGGTACAAGTTCAAGATTCACTCAAGTCTTGTTTTAGTCTTATTTGAATAAAATCCGATAGTACTGTGAAAAAATCAAATCGGAAAGATTATTATCAATTTTTTTTTTAAAATAATGAATCGAAAGAATCATCGAGGACTAGAAAAAAATACTATAAAATCATTAAAAACAACTTACGAAAATATACTAATTCTTGAATACAAAATTAAAAAGATCCCAATTAGTTACTAATGTTCCTCGTTAAAGGAATATTTCTAGAAATTTTTGACGAGTGTGTGGAGCTTGATTAATTTGGGATACTATAGCAAATAAATATTATATGTACAACTCATTTACAATTAATTAGATTACAATCTTGCTACAATATTAGTGGATGAATAATTATTATGTAATTAACCTTATTTATTGTTTTTTATTTATTTCTTTTCCAGTGATATTTTGCTAATCTAGATTATAAAAAAGGTTGGTTATAGATTGTAGGTGAAGCATTACTCACGAAGCAATTATGAAAACTAGTTAGTAATAAATAAGAGCTATATTCCTGTTAGGAAACTAATATAAAGTGGATTTGGGTTTTCCTTTTTTACATAGCATTTATTTTACTACTAATCATAGTGATTGTAGGGCTAGGACATTTTACTAGTGCTGGGTTTAGAGTAGTATATATGGGTAGTGCATTAAGCATTTCATTCCTAGCAATTAGAGAGATCTTGGACACAATTGAGAGAGAGTCTTTGAGAGCTAGAGGGTAATAGTGATGTGCATGTAATATTCGTCTTGTAATTTTTCTTCGGCAAAGTGGATGTAGCTCTCACATTAAAAGATGAACCACTGTGTGAGAGTGAACCATTATGAATCTTGATGTTATTGGCTTGTTTAGTATTATTATTTTTTATTATTATAGTTCTCACAAGGACGGATAAGGGCCTAAATCCCAACAATTATTTTAATTCTGAAAGAGACATTGACTCTTTTTTCGATAAATATATACATAAAATCACAATTAATTAATGAATATGATTAACATATATTGAAATATTACAAGTAAGATTATGTTATTTTAAAATTTAAAATAAATTAATAAATGCAGTTACGGAAAAAAAAAAATTCAAAAAAAAAAAAATTCAAAGCTACCTTTCCCACGCCTTGACTAGCACAAAATCTTGAATCCTGGGTGGGTTCAAACCTAATCACTAGCAGTCAATTCCCAGGAAGGCACGCTATATAAAATAATTAACATCACTCTAGGAATAGTAATAGAATAAGAAATAAAAATCTTAGAAAATTAATGGAAAGTGACATACTAATGTATGTATACACACACACAGGTATAAAGAGAATGAAAAGACAAGAGGAAATAGAAGAAACTTCTTGGAAATATATAGAAAGGAAAGCATTATGACTATCAAATTGAAGTATTTGAACTTCTTTACAAAAATTGACAAAGCAGGGGCCGCATTCCAACCTTTTTGACCAAACAATTACCCAAAAAAAAAAAGAGGTAGTAAAATAAAATAACGATCGAATTGAGCCATTTCGGTTAGTTAATCATGATACTTGGAAATTTTTGTCAATAAAGGCTGGTTTTTTGACTAGGATACATGAGTTCAGTGTTCAATGTTCCTAGAAATCTTCTCCGATATTGCCTTTTGTATTTTCTCTCAAAACAAAAGCAAATCGCTTAATTGATCACTTAATTTTGAAAATTTAATTTGTCTCAAAAGCTTTAATTATTAGATAAAGACCTCCATTAGTATTCATATTTAATAGACTACTCCTTTTTATGAAACAGGGATGCAAATTTAATGCCTAATAAAATAATGAGAAATAATTGCTATGTTAAACATTTGCCCATAACAAATCCCTTTAATGAAATAAAACGAATTGAGAAATCTATATTTGATAAATATGATATATCTGAGATTGATTCACATACCCAAAGTAATGTAATTGGTGAGGGGATTCAAAGTAATGTATTAAAAAAGAAGAAGAAGAAGAAGTAGGGTTTTATAAGTTCCTACTACTCCAAATGATGATAATATTATATATGTGTGCAGGGTAGGTGCATGTAGGTATTCACTGTTTACCTTTATGCGCTTGCGGCCAAAATCAATACTATTATATATACTTTGAGGCGGATCATCGCTACTTTTTCTTCATCTCCTTTGACCTTTGTGATTAATTTCCATAGCATAGGAGCACATTAGTAGATGTCATACTTTACCATATAAAAGAGTTCAATTTTGGAATATTAAATCAATAAATGTATTTAATTAAATTTCACAGTGTTCTCCCATAGAGGTTTAGGTAAGCATATATTTATCATCAATAATACTACACTTACAATATTCATAAACATAAATTTTACAACATTACGTGTAAACTTAAATGATAAAATCCTATTGGAGATGTAATTCTCCTCATTTATTTTTTTTTCTCGTTCTGTGAATTTTGACCATATAGGTTGTCACGTCATGTTGTAGAATATATGTTGTATAAATGTTGTAAGCTAGCACTACTCAACTCATTTATCATGTGTTCTATTAATGAATAAATTTTATAATTTATCCTTATTTATTGATCTATTGATTAATCATATTTAGTACATGGAAATGTATAAAATAGCATCTCAGATCCCCAAATTCCCTCATGTATGAGCATGGAACATAATTCCACAGTCTAGCTAGCTAATTTTAGATTATACATCTTATTGTTCATTTTTCTCCTAGTCGTGGCTAATTTTATAATATCATTATCATTATTTACTGTATATTTGAGAAATAATATTTTGCAAAAATAATATCGTAATCTAACAATTTTTAATAAACAATTCTTTTATTCGATGAATAGTTATGGATTTATTTCTTGCTCGAAACTTCATCAACTAGGATGTAATTATAATATCAAAACTCAAATGGGATCTTGTAAACTTTTACACAATAATATCTATTTACTTGTTGTTTTTGTATTGTTTTTTTTTATTATTTTTCCTTGAAGATATTCGTCAGGATGTCCCGAAGGCATTTTTGTCCTATTCGTCATTTTCAAAATTATTCTATAAGAATATCGTTTCATCTCCTGCCAGAACAAATATTTGATCTATCATCCCTTAGATTCTTTATATTATAATAAAATTTGCATCTGAACTCGTCAAAAGTACTAAAAAATTTGACTTAATTTCCATCAAAACTTTTTCCAGATTAATACATTTTCTTTGTTTCCATTTTTAATAATGAGACTATTAAACCGATTGGAAGAAAAAAATAAAACCAACCAAAGCCTAGTAAAATTAATTCCAAAACCTTGCTACAATTCTTAATCAATTAGTTAAAAAAATAACCTAGATATATAAGTTTGTCAAAAAGCTTGGAAACTAATTAGGCAAATATTACAGTTAGATAGACGTGTTAAATTAGAACATTGCCGGCCATATATATTATATCCTTTTCTCAATTGACCAGACTAGCGAGCTTTATATTATGCTTATTCTGGTCTTTCTAAAGTGATCAAGTCGAATCAAATAGACCAAGTCCGACTATCAATTTCTTGCCATGCACCATGGTAATTGTAACTTCACATTTTTGCTTCCATTTCCATTCTTCACTTTGGCATGCATTTTGACTCAAATCAAGGTTCAGATATATATGGAGATGGTTTAGATTAAGTGGAAAGTTAATAAGGGAGGGATGTGTCATGTGTGGTAGGCTATACAAAAAGCACTTCGAAGCTCGAGTCAGATTGTGTTAGCGTTTTACTTTTCTGAAAGCAAGGGGAAACTTAATTACATGGGGATGAAGGTCGCTAATTGAGTAGACGAGAAATAAGAAAAATTATGTTTAAATATGCTTTATTGGGAGCCAATTCCTATCCCATGAACGCAAGGCACAATTTAGTCACACTAGGAATAGTAAAATATATTAAAAGAATTGAAAACAAATCTTACAAAAAGGAGCGGAAGGTGATCATCAAATACATAAAGAGAAAGAAAATTAAAAGGAGGACAAACGGAAATGGAGGAAGCTTCTTGGAAATATATCGAAAGCATTGTTACTATCAATAATTTGAAAGATTTTTTTCTTCTTCTTTTGTCTTCACCACAAATGACAAAGCAGGAGCCTCATTCCATCTCTTTTGACTAAACAATGAAACAAATTAATGGAAGATTGGAAAGAAAATAAGAGCATACAACGATCTTAGAAAACTTGTCATGGAGAAACAAGTCAACCAAGGCTGGTTTATTTGACCAGGAAACAGAAGGCCAGTGTTCAATGCTCCGAGAAATTCTTTCCAATGCTGTCACTCATCATCACAACCCCTATACAAGAAAAAATAAATATAAAATAAAGAAAACACTTGTGTTTGGTGTACAAATTTGATGTTTTCAACGACATGTTAGAATTCATTACGCATAATTTTGGGCTATGATTGAGTGCAAATTGGTCTCGAATATAATCCTCAATATACTCCGCATTAAGATTCTTTTTGTTTAATAATTTAGTTCAAAATTTTATTTAATTACAAATCCGCTGCATCCAAAAATTATAATCTCTTATTGTTCTTTTTAAATTCTTCATTAGTTTATTGCAAATTGGAAATAGTAGGACACCATGTAATCTATAAGACCCAAATTCTTTTTGCATGACAAATTGATATAAACCTTGGCTTGCTCCATAAAGTGCATATATGAATAGCTTATTGCATTTAGCATGTATCACTCTATTAATTGCATGACGGGAGGTTGAGGTTCCAAATGTATCAAAATGAAGGACACACCGCATACATGATATGTGATATGTCATGTGGCATGGTGCGTGGCATGGTGCATGGCATGACCTTTGACGGAACATTGTTGCATGGAGTGGCATAGCTCGATCATTCAGCAAGATATGTATTTTAACCTATTGGTCTTCCATAGGTCCATTCTGCCTTATTTAATTGGGCCTCTTGTGCCTTATTTATCTCTTTCCAAGTTTTCCGAAGCAATGCTCTCATTAGAGGACTGCTATTTGCTATTTGCCATTTGCCACCAATAAACTAATGAATCCCTTATTTAGTGTTTCTTAATTGCAAATTTTCTTTAATGAAATTACTTAAAAAAATCAATATAGTTAGATTTCTTTATAATGTCCCTCTGCAAACCATATGAACCTTAATCATCTAAACACAAAACAAAATGAAAGCATGAAACAAATGATGAATTATTTTAGAGAGACCAATCATCATATTGATATATTGCATAAACTGATCTCTTGTAAGCTTACCTATCTGATAATAAATCCAACTTAGGAATCTCATAGTTATATGAGCCATATTGAACCAAGAGAGGGCTAGCCTGGGCTGTAGCCGGTGTTGGTTTTTGCTTAAAAATTTTCAAACTTCCCACAAAACACCTCTAAAGTTATAATGTTATTACAAAGGCATCCTAAACCAAAAATTCATCACACACACACGTGTGTGTATATATATATATATATTATATTTATTTCTTTAATCTTATTAAACTCATCATTACCCCAAATTTATATATTAATATTCAAGGTAATTATTTTATTCTTTAGTAATTATTTGAGATTAGGATTTTATTATATATGATTTAATTTGTGGGTTTCAAAAGTTAATTTTAACATACTATTTAACAGGTTTTGATATATTAATTGCGATGAAGTATATTGTGTAATATATTAGAAGATTTGAGTTAAGTTGTATTTTGTAGATTTGATTTGTAGGTTTCATAAATTAGTTTTAATGTCTTATTAATTTTTGTTATAGTATTTGTGATGTAGTATATTGTAGAAGATATTAGAGTCTATTTCTAATTTTTCTTTTTCTTTTTTAATTTTCCAGTATTACAAGATATTTGTGTTAAAATTTACATTATGGAAAATCACTTTGTGGGTTTTAAGGGTTAATATTAATGTCTTATTTCATTATTTTTTTTTTAATAATTTGATTGTGATACATTCTGTAAGATAGTAGATGATATAATTTTAGAATAAAGTATTTGATTTGAGTTAACTTTTATTATATAGATTTTGATTTGTGAGTTTTAAGAATTAATTTTAATTTATTATCTTATAGGTTTTGTTAAATTAATTGTGACATAATATGAATCATAAAATATTAGAGACTTTAAAGACATTTTAATATTAATGGATAAAGCTTCAAATAATTATATTTTATATAATGAATAAATTATTTTGATAAAATTATTATAATGAAATATTTATTCTTTGTAATTTTGATGAGAACACTTTAGCTTTACTATAATTGTATTTGCATTGCATATTTATTTTTTGTTTATATATATATATTGACACACACACATATATATTGTTATCATATTTTTTTTCTATGTATAAAATATGCATTTTGAGGGTAAGATTGATTATGCTCTCTTGTTTTGGTATACAATTTTAGTTAATTCTTAACAAAATTTATTTATATCATTGCAATTTTACAAATTAAATTTAGCTGGTGTTGGAAAAAATTCCTGGATCCTCTCCTGGGTCAAACCAATATTATATTTTTTTTGATAATGAACATAATAGCGATTTATATATGAGCTAGCCATGATGTTGTTAAACAAGTTCCTACCAATATATTTCCACTAATCTCCAACCATTATAGATGATTTTTTTTTTCTTTAGGAGATTCCAACAAGTTATCTTTCAATATATGTAGTCTATAATCTAATTTTTATACATTATTATTACCAATTATCCTAGAAGTGTTCCCATGTACTTACCTAATATATATAACTAAAGCTGGTCCAACAAGTTGGCCTCTTTCATTCCATTTAATGCCATCTTTTATGGTGTTTGTCACAAAAATCATAATTTAATCATGTACGACCTCGATCCTTTTCTCTTTTTAATAGATGCATTTTCATAAGCATCTAATACTTGATTATTAGAATGTTTTATTAATGATTCAACAAACATTTAGAATCCCTTTTTTTTTAAAAAAAAGGAATAGGAATTGTAAAAATAATTAGCATATTATTTTGAGTTTTTGCTCTTATGTATTAGAATAATCATTACAAGCATAATAATGTTGAATTAATAAGAAAATAAATATAAAACAAAATAGAACAATCAATACATGATATACAGTAATTGTAGACACTTACCTTCCAAATGCAAGAAATTACCTCTATTTTTAAAATAACTTATAATATAAATCAACTTCATGAGAGGTAAATAAAATTGTAGATATTCTAATATGAACAAGTAATTAATAGAAATAGAATAAGGTTGCAATAACACATTCTAACGTAAGATATGGAATGTATAGAGCATAATAATTAAAAATAACTAAAAAAAAGAGAGAAAGAAAGAAAAAAAAAAGAATACATGAGATAATTAAATCATTAACTATTATCAAGTTACACTAGAAACACATAATTGTAATCTTCATCAGACACATGAAAGCCAAGTTTTGATGCCTCTGGTAATGGCATATGGGTTGTTTAAATGTTCTCTACATCTTGCAAGTTATAAAATCCTCTTAGAGGTGCTTTTAAAATGACATACCAATTATAGCGGTATCACTATCCGTAAAATGAAATACCGACTTTGCCTGTGAATCGAGGATCAACATATCATTTTCAAATTGGTTCAAACGTAGGTGAAGTTTAACTAGCGTATGTGAACCTATTCTCAAGTTTGACATTATTTGTATTTTTCGCACAGTGACATTTAAAAGTAGGAACTCAAAAAGCATAAAAATCAACATAAATGAATTGCTTGTACAACTTTATAGTAACAATATTTTCAATAACTATGGTGTTATCTCTTGCACTAGCTATGCAAATTGTTTCTGCTTCAAGAGAAACTCTATTATCTTATGTAGACTTTTCACTCTCCAATTGCAAAAACGTGACACTTTTTTTTAAGGAGAATTTAAAGACGTCAAGAAGGAACTTGCAACTTAAATTGTTAATCAATTAAGTCGCCATTTCCTCTTACCCAAAACAATTTTAGCTTCACTTCACCTATCAAACTTGATAGAGATAATCGTATGGCATGGAACCCAGGTGCTGCTGAAATGGCCCAAGCTTTTTTTTTTTTTAAATTTAATAAAGTTTGGCCCAACTAATATTATAGAATCGTCCATCATGCTAGCCCAGCCCACAAGCCTTTTTTTTTCTTCTATTTTTCCATGTATTTATATTAGGAATTAATTAGGAAAACAATTAGAAGAAAAAAATTCGAAGGGAGGCAGAGAAGGGGAGAAGGGGGAAGGGGGAAGAAAGGCAAAAGAAGGGTTGTTGATTTTCTAAAGAATTTGGAGAGCCTTTGAGGTAATTTCTTCAACTTTAAACTAAAATATTATGACTTCTACCTATAAATACATATTAGAGAGAAGTTATGGACATTTGAGAAATTTTTTTAGAGAGAGAAATTAGAGAGAGAAAGGAGATTTCTATGCTTATTTAGGCTTCAATTTTTTTGTATTTGATGGATTTCAATTTTTGTGTCAATTTACTAAGTTTCGTACAAGTGGGAAGTTAGGGGTTTTTGTCTAATTATGTGGTTTTGTGCTATTAAAGAGTTTTACCTTGCTTCTCCCTTAGGTAAGACTGCGGTTTCAAGTCCGGATCTGAATCCGATCGAGGAAGAGGTTGCCACATAAGTTGATCCGCGAGATTGTGAGTGGGAAAAATATATTTTTACTAATAATTGAACTATAAATTATAAATTTCCTATTTCTATACATGTTAGCAAAGCTTTATTACGTTTAGTAAATCTATATTCCTTTATTCTTGTATGAAGTATATTTTATAGTTTACCAAATTTTGTCTATTTGGTTTATTAGAAAGAACTGTTTAATATTTTAGAGATTTAAAAGTAAAGTGAATTTCCTAAATTATGTTTAAAATAACGATACGACTCTAAGTAAAGAATTGATTTTTTTATGTTTTACTAAGCTAGTACCAAATTCATTCAGATAGTAGAATTATAGAGGTCTTTGGGACCCATTCAGGCGCACATAGAGGCTTTTGGTCGTGTGATATGGACGTTTAGCCCTTTGGGGGCAGCTCTGCACATGCAAGGGATCAGTATAGTGATATCTTGGCCTGAGCGATCCTAGCCCCGCCAGGTCATGATCAGTCAGATTAGTTTTGGTACTTGATTAGTGAAACTATAATGATTTAGAAATTTAAAATGTGAAATGAGTTTTATGAGATTTAGAACCTTAATACATTTATCATATTGAATTTTGAATGCAAGTGGAAATGCCTTAGAATATTTTAATATTAAAATTTTGATTATGTGAAAGGCATATAAATTATTTAAAGTTTTGCTTCCTCGTTTTTTTAACTTTTCTAAGTAGTTTTCTAATCAATGTTAGTAAAGCAGAATTTTAATTAATTTAATTAATTAATTGTTATGATATATTATTTTATCTTATGCAAATTTTTATCTATTTTAATGACTCTATCCCACTCACTGAGGTTATACTCACCCTATTTCTTTTTTTTTTTTTAAAACCCATTTTTTCCCAAGAGATTGCAGTGTTCAGTCAGAACGCTAGTAGCTGCTTGAGGTTGGCTACTTGATGATGCTCTGAAAGCCTTCTTTTTGATATCTTGTTTCACTTTTGTAGATGACTTTTTTTGCATATGTGTATTTTTTTGATACTGTATATACATCAAGGATTTTGTTTTAGTTTTCTTTAAAAACTTTTGCCTACTCATCATGCATGAGTTTTTGAGGAAACTTATATTAAAATCCGAGTTGTAAACTTTTTGAATTATAAATTAATTATATTTGAGGTCGGAGGTCATATTTTATCTTAATGACTGTTTTGGGGATACCCTTAATTTAATAGAGGACTCAAGGTCCCAAAAAAGAAGTTAGTCGTTATGTAAATATTTTGGAAGTGTTGAGTTTTGTGTACTTGACAGGATATTTTCTTAAAGTAGCATATTTTAAAAAGTTTAAGTTTCTTAACACAGTTTTAGGCACGATTCGCTTATATTGGCTAGGGGTGGGTCGTGTCAGCTGCTCTCTATTAGAGGCAATGACCTTGCAGGTTTCATTGATGGAACCAAACAGTGTCCAGCTAGGTTTATCGTTACTAATGATGGAAATCTGGTTGTGACAACTGAAAACCTAGAATTTTTTATCTGGAAGAAGCACGAGCAGCGTCTTCTTTGTTAACTAATCTTCATTTTGATAGAGCTTATTCTAGGTTCAATTATCAAGTGCACTTCTTATAGATCTTGGAATGCTCTTGAGAGATTGTACGCATAACATTCTAAGCTAGAGTCCTTCAACTTTGAATTATGCATTTACAAACCCCAAAAAAGTCCATGTCCGTGTCTGATATTTCACTGAAATGAAAGGTTTAGAATATAGCCTGGAAACATCGTTTCTGATAATGATCTCGTACTCTGCCTACTTGCTGTTTTAGGTTCAGAGTCTGATTTAATTGTTGTTAATGTTACAGCTAGGAGTGATGCACTCTATTCAAGAAGTTTGTGCACTTCTGAATCAAAAGTTTAGGCTGGAGCAACGTAATACAAAATGTTACAGCTAGGAGTGACGCATTATCTATTCAAGAAGTTTATGCACCTCTTCTAAATCAAAAAAGTAGGCTAGAGCAACTTACTACAACGACCACTACTGACCTACAAAACATTTTTGCAAATTTTACTTGATCAAACTTCAATCAAAAGAAAGACTAATAACCCTGGTGGAAGAGAAACTATTGGTGGAAACTTCTGAAGTCAGTTCAAAGGTCGTGACGAAGGAAAACCCAATGGTGGTAGAGGAACTCTAGACCAATTTGTCGAGTGCGCAACAAGATTGGACGTACTACGGCAGTATGTTATTATAGATTTGAACAAGGTTAATATTGGTAATGGACAAGGTCGGAACATTTCTTACACTGGTTTTGCTTTATTGCCTACTTCATTTTCTCATTTAAAGCTTAATCATGTTCTTTGTGTTCCTGACACTACTATAAACGTAATAAGCAGATCCAAAGTTTGTGACACTAATGTTACTGTTGAATTTACTAACAATTTATGTTTTATTAACGATAAACTGGGGGAGAGTGTCTTCTATAAGGAATTGCTAAAAATGGGTTATGAAAGTTTAATGTTCCTGTCAAGCAATCAAGACCTAGTGTTTTTTACATTTGTAGTCATGTTTGTAGTTCTTCTAAAGGCCTCAAAGCTATTATAATGCTTTCTTTTTGAAGTCCTAAGTTGTTTTTAAATTCTATGTCAAATTCTCAGTTAAACAAAGAGTTACTTAGTCCTAGCTAGTGATGTCCAAACTCCAATGTTCTGAAAAGATTTGTCAGTTAATGTAAATGTCTTTCAAATGGCAATTAAATCAGTTTCCATCTTTTTGTTCAGCATGTTAACTTGGAAAAACTCGTAGATTAAATTTTAATTCATAGAATGCAAAGGCAAAGGACTACTTGAACTTATTCGTATTTTTAGTATAGAGTCAACTTGGAAAAATCACTGTACTATTAAAAAATATTCAAAATCTTAAAATAGAAAATAAAAAATAAAAATAAAACATAAAACTTGCCAACAAACTTCTATCAACTACTACCCTAAGAATTTTAAAAAAATTACTACAATAAATGGTAAGTAAACTTAAAAATTCTTTTTATTAAAAAAAATTTCATTAAAATTATTAATTAAAATATTGAAATAATAAAAAATTTCTCACATTTTCATGTAAAAAATTGTCTTCTAAAGTTTAAGTCTTTTAAGAAAATTCTTTATTATACGAATTTAATTTTTTTGTTATTATAAAATTTTGAATAGTCAACTATGGGCAAGTTGAAAATTTTATATTTTTTTAACGAAATTTGTAACTGTTCTTAACAGAAAGGGGAGGTACGTAGGATTTTCAAAACAAAAGGTGGTTATATGGGATTTTGACAAACCTCTGGGAAGGTTTCTAGAATTGACCCTATTTAATATAAATGCATTTCAATTTCACAAATTATTAAAATATATCATGTTATTATTGTTATAATATTTTGTGTCATCTATTAGAAGGGTAAATATGATGATCCTTTCACTTACCATTATTTTAAGATGTGTAAATATTAAAAACAAACACACTTTTAAGTGGTCTAATTTAAAATCTAAAAATAGAAAATAAAAAATAAAAATAAAACATAAAACTTGCCAACAAACTTCTATCAACTACTACCCTAAGAATTTTAAAAAAATTACTACAATAAATGGTAAGTAAACTTAAAAATTCTTTTTATTAAAAAAATTTCATTAAAATTATTAATTAAAATATTGAAATAATAAAAAATTTCTCACATTTTCATGTAAAAAATTGTCTTCTAAAGTTTAAGTCTTTTAAGAAAATTCTTTATTATACGAATTTAATTTTTTTGTTATTATAAAATTTTGAATAGTCAACTATGGGCAAGTTGAAAATTTTATATTTTTTTAACGAAATTTGTAACTGTTCTTAACAGAAAGGGGAGGTACGCAGGATTTTCAAAACAAAAGGTGGTTATATGGGATTTTGACAAACCTCTGGGAAGGTTTCTAGAATTGACCCTATTTAATATAAATGCATTTCAATTTCACAAATTATTAAAATATATCATGTTATTATTGTTATAATATTTTGTGTCATCTATTAGAAGGGTAAATATGATGATCCTTTCACTTACCATTATTTTAAGATGTGTGAAATATTAAAAACAAACACACTTTTAAGTGGTCTAATTTAAAATCTAAAAAGTATTTAGATTTAAATAGTGTTAAGTGGTGTGAAGTGTGAACAACCGAACCCTTGGTATTATCTAATCTCATTATCAAATGGAATTAAGGGGTATTGATCAATACAACAAATTATGACCATAACTTCATATTTATCACAATGCCTATTGACCATCATATATCTCAATCCACTTCCAATATTTCTTATTATTTAAGAGCAAATTAAATAATATTAACTTAAGACGACCAGAAATGGTGATAAAATCAGAGGTTCCTCCTCTTAATCTTCGACATATTACTCCAAAACTGATTGCAACACTTTTGTTTTGTACTTAATTTTCTTCCATTTATTTTCTTGGATTTTACAAAGCTATGCTCCATAGATACTATATTCAAAGCATATACTTAAACCAGCCATATATGTTTGATTATATATACTTCTTCCTTTTTCAGGGATTTGAATAAATTACTGCAAATATTTGCTTTGACGTTCCACCAAGTTGAAATCAATTAGCTTAGAGGGATGGCAATAATCAGGTCATCAGGTCTTCTTTGGTTCTCCATGGGAATTTTTCTATTTCTTTGCTCTGCCAAAGCTGGTGACTTTTAATTTCTTCTCCTTCTCATATTATTAAAGCAAACATTTAATAGATTTTTAAATTTCATTATCATCAAGATTAAAAGTAATTAATTAATGATCTTATCAAGAGTTTGTGATTATTTTGAACCCTTTAAATTCCGTTTTGGTTTAAGTTGCAATTTGTTATATTATATTAGGGTTGAAAATCTTTTAAGACAAATTCTTCATATAAATTTCTGATCATTCATTTCTTTGCAGAGAAGTTACCCTATGGCAATGTAAATTTAGCGCCATTCCAGCAATGGGAAAACGCCTATAAGTGCATGGCAAATGTAAGTATCAATACTTGTTCGTATTTACTCATCCGTATATACTTACTTTAATATGTTTGATAAGAAATTCATAAAATTCAGCTTTTAATTTGAACCAATACCCAAAAACAAAAACCGATATTTCAACAACATTCCATTGTTTTAGAGAGAATTTTTCATTGATCTCCCGCAAATATTGGTTCAAGTAAAGGTATATTAATTTCATGTTAATGAAATTTTATTTGCATATAGTTTATTAACTAAACCTCAATTGTCTTGATAAAATAATAATATATTATACACCATTTGGATTAAGTGCGCTACAAGGTTAAATTAAAATTTAAGTTAAAAGAGATACAAATATCCATGGAGCATAATTGAATAGTAGATGCAAACCTACTAATTAATTAGACATGCGAAATTAAGCAACTTAGATTAATCCATCTGTAAAAACTGCAATATGATATTAAAGAGGAGTACTATTTAGAATCCTGTAAAATGTTTTCAAATATAACGAAAACATATAATCGTTTTTCACTTAAAATTAAGTCAAAATTCGAGGGTACTTATTAATATTATCCCATATATATATATTGAATTGAATTGAATTAACTTTGGTGAAAATGTGATATTGGTGATTTATAGCATACAGGCCAGTGCTTAGAGAAACAAGAACTGAACATAACTGGGGTGGTTTCTATATCCCAAGATGAGATATCTCGTTACTGTAACCCAGATGGGTGTCTAGGCCACATCTATTTTGTGCTCACTTGTATTAATAACGTGAAGAGAGATTTTAAGTTCGCTAATGGCTACAAAGTCGATGACTTAAATCGCACTATTACAAATGCATGCAACACTAAAACAGGTATTTATAATCAATTATAAACTCTTCTTGTGTCAAATTATATATATATATATATATATATATATATATATATATATATATTTATGTTTATATATCTGATGAGAGTTTCTTCCATTGATTTTATTTGATGGTTAAATGGCAGCTCTCCAGACACCTGCGAAAGCAAGCAGTGCAACAAAGGGTTTGCCTCTCAACCTAATGACAGCTCAACAGTTGGGTTGATGATAATCTTCAACATCTGATCACTCATATATGGATGTTCGCAATGCTTGAGAGCGAGTAGTGAATGCAATAAGCTAATGTGATGTCATGAAGTTTCCCTTGAAAAAGGGATAAACGTTTTCTATTATTATTATATATCTTGTACACCAGGGCTTTAATTTTATATATTTTTGCGTATTATAAATGATATATATATATATAATTAACTTGGTTGGCATTTAATTTCAAAGCTAAACCTGTATTTTATATATATATATATATATATATATAATGCTACACTTATAAAGTTTATCTACAAAATTTGTTTACAAAATTGATGTGACATCAAGTGAATGGAATGATAAATATAAAAAGTCAATGTAATAAATGAAGATGAATCATGTGTTACCGAATGAGTGGTACTATGTCAACGTTGTAGACTTACTTTATAATTATACTATACATATACATATACATACATACATACATACATACATATATGTATATATGTCATCGCATGCTATCTAATAAGAGTAGTACACAAATTTAGTTCTTATGACAGAGATCAATATTTTGTTGTTGAATAAGATAAGGGTAAATACACTAACGGCTCCAAGGTTGGACTTGGGCATATTATAACTCATCTGACCCAACTTGGATTCATCACTTCAATTTAATTTATGAGATGGTTGGTTTGGTTTGGATTAGATATGTGTGAATATGGGTGGATTTTGGTAAAACTCATTATCATATATTTATATTTGAATCATATTAATAATAGAATTTTAGTTTTTTTTTAAAAGATTTTAAGCCTACTTTATCAAATATAATTATATAATTGAAAATTATGTTTATATTTTAAATGTATCGATTATAAATATTTAAGTATGATTATTCAATAATAATTAAATAAGCAATTGTTTGTTAAGCAAATAATCAGTAGATGTACGTCTTAATATGATACATTAGATGTACCATACATTAATTTTTAAAATTGCATAAAAGTTGTGAATAAGTATATAAAAGTTGTAAATGGGTATATAAAAGTTGTAATTACAATTTTTACAATGCATTTGTTTACAAATTTTTATACATTCATTTATAAATTTTATACAATTTTAGAAATTGATGTATCGGTACATCAGATGTACCGTATTATGACTCACGTCTCAGGTGTGATCTTGCTTGTTTGCCAACACAAAAAGAGGTAGAATATTGCGTTCACTAGAATATAATTTTGATAAGAGAAGATATGATAAAAGAGATAAAATATATATATATATATAGATAAAGATAAACTATATCATATTTGAGATTTAAATACTTTGTTACTTTTTAATATAAAGATAAAACAAGAACAAGTTCTTAGGGAATTTCTTATTACTTATTTAATAGATAAAGGGTAAATGCAAACTAGAGCCTTTAATATCATCCACCTACCCTACCATTAGTTTTTTTTTTTTGGTTAAATCTAACGTTAAACACATTTTAACTTACATAAAGAAAATTTAATCATTTTTTTGATCAATAATATATTTTTTTACAATAAAAAAAGATATAAATTCATCCTATATTGGATGTATTACTATTATTTATAAAAATTATTTTTAATCGAATCTCGGTTTAAAATGTTGCTATATATGAAGAGCTTTACCCTTGATTTAGAAGAGATTATATACTATTAGAAGAGTTTTGTTCATTGATTGTGTTGTGAAACTAAAATTATTAATGGCAAGTATAATAGTTGTGTAAGGGAACAAGTGTAACAAGCAAACTATATGGAACGAGAGGGAAATATAAACGGGATGTAAATGAAATAAAGAAGAAAGAGAAGGGATTATGTGAACTTTACAAGGACGGCTTCTGTACATAGGCTACACCACCACCTATGAAGCCATGGTTGGCCAGCCACTTATGTGTCCATGTGGCACCATTCTATCATGCATGGAAATATGTGGCACTTGGTGGATTGCCATTTGTCTTTGTAGTGGGATGTTATATATCACAATAGATTGCATGCTCTATGAAGAGACATACAAGGATCCATGATTGCTCTCTCCAAGGACATAACTCTATAACCTGTCAACAAAAAGAAACACATTAAATATATACCGTAATCGAAAAATAGCCAATAGTAAGAATGCATATCGTGGGCTTGATGCTTTAATCTTCATCTGCATAAAAATCTGGAATGTTAAAGATCATATGTGATATCTTTTCAATCAAAGTTCTCAATCAAATTCGGCCCGATCTTTCTTTCTTTGTCTCAAAAAGTGCTTGATAAAGGTCTACTAAGGACTTGTTTATTTCAATTTATTCAAGTAAAGTTTATTGAACTAAAATTTATAAAAGTAGAGTTTTTTATTAAAAAATTATTGATTGTTTGATAATGTTGATGCACGGTTTCCGGACGGCCGGGAAGCGGGTCGGAGCTCGGGTCGTACGTTGGGTCTAGTCCTGCAAGCAAAGGAAAACAGTCAGGGGTGCCGGCGGTGGTGCCGGCGAAGACCCTCCGACGCTCAAGTCAGTTTCCGGCACTCCGAAATTTTCTGGGAGAATTTCCTAGAGAGAGAAGCTTTCAAAAGTGAAGGAAATCTAGAGAGAGAATAAGTTCAGAAAAGTGTGCATACCTTGAGCAATGATTCGGAGGGTTTATATAGGAGTCAGGATGGGCCATTGTGGGACCCAGATAACGGGCTCCATAATGGGCTACAGTAATGGGCTTACTGTATTAGAACTAATAATAGGTCATTGTGGGAGCCATAACGTATAATGGGCTACAGTAATGAGCTGGTATTAGACCCCAGATGGGTCATTGTGGGACCCAGATAATGGGCTACAGTAATGGGCTTACTGTATTAGAAATAATTGAGCTAGGATGGGTCACTGTGGGACCCAGATAACGGGCTCAGATAATGGGCTACAGTAATGGGCTTACTGTATTAGAAATAATTGAGGCCCAATATTATTATGGCCATAACAGTAGTCCCCCCAGGCCCAAGTCGACCAATGGGTCGGCGTAGGGACTATTTAGTTGTTCTGGGCTATAAATTAAATGTGTTGAAGGGCCGGCCCAAAGATGTGATTCATTAAACCCTAAATTGGTGCTCTATATAAGACACAAGTGTTGGGGAGTAGGGTTTACCCAAAAATAGGAGAGAGCACCCGGGAGGCAAGCAGTGCAAGTGACCCCAGCAAACAGAACTCTTTAACTTGAGCTTGAATTTTCCAACCGCCACAAGTAAATACTTTTTTTCCTTGCGTACACACTTTAGAATACATGGATTAGGTTTAAATTTTCAATGCAAAATTTCTGTACGGATTATGCCCTATGTGTGTGTGTATGTGATTTGTGTGTAAGAATATCAAAACGTTTCCATGTGTTTTCCCTCGCGGGTTTGTGTGTGAAAGAAGAAAAAACATGAGTGTGTGTTCGGGTGTGAAGGAGGGAAGAAATTCATGGGTGTGTAACGTGCACAGCAAGCCCGCGTGGGCGAGCTGCTACGCACGCAGGGGAGAGCAGGCCACAGCGCGCGGGCGAGCAGGGCCCAGCGCGCGGGCGACGAGCAAGCCCCAGCGCGCGGGCTAGCATGCCACAGCGCGCAGGCGAGCAAGCCCCAGCGCGCGGGCTAGCAGGCCACAGCGCAATGCGCGGGCTAGCAGGCTACAGCGCAATGCGCGGGCTAGCAGGCCACAGCGCAATCCTGGGCGCGCGGGCGAGGCTTCATGCATGCGGGGCGACCTTGTGTCCTGGGCGCGCAGAATCGATCCCGCGAGGCCTTGTGCGTGCAAGGGCGAGCAGGCAAGGGCCTGGGCAAGCCGCGAGGCCTTGTGTGCGCAAGGGCGAGCAGGCGAGGTCTCGTGTGCGCAAGGGCGAGCAGGCGAGGGCCTGGGCATGCGAGCACGTTCTTGCGAGACCCTGAGCGCGCGGGAGCAATCCTGCAAAGTCCTGGGCGTGCAAGTGAAGGCCTGGGGCATGCGGGCGCAGTCTTGCAAGGTCCTGGGCGCGCATGCGAGGCGTGCTACGAGCAGGGAGAGGCCAGCTGCGTGCGGGGCGAGAGGCAGGTGAGCGCTGGGCGCGCAGGGGCGAGGCAAGCGAGCGCTGGGCGCGCAGGGGCGAGCTCAAGGCGCTGGGTCTACTGCCTGCAGCATGCAGGTTACGTGAGTTTGCAGGGACTCCCTCCGGGAAATTTGAATAAGCACGGGGGCATGTCAGCAAATTTTGAAATTTCATTTAATAACTGTGGGGGTGCTTCTGCAAAATTTTAAACCTTAGTTTTAATTCATAGGGGTATTTTTGCGAATTTTCAAACTTAATATTTATTTGCGGGGGTGTTTCTGTGAAATTTCAAAACTTGATTTTAATTTGCGGGGGTGTTTCCGCGAAATTTCAAACCTTCATTTTTAATTTGCGGGGGTGTTTCCGCGAATTTTTAAACTTTTATTTTTTATTCGCAGGGGTGTTTCCGCGAATTTTCAAACTTTAATTTTTCCTCCGCGGGGGTATTTTCGCGAATTTTCAAACTTTAATTTTTTCTCCGCGGGGGTGTTTCCGCGAATTTTCAAACTTTAATAATTTTTCCTCCACGGGGGTGTTTCTGCGGATTTTTAAACTTTAATAATTTTTTCCTCCGCGGGGGTGTTTCCGTGGATTTTTCAAACTTTAATAATTTTTCCTCCGCGGGGGTGTTTCCGCGAATTTTCAAACTTTAATAATTTTTCCTCCGCGGGGGTGTTTCCGTGGACTTTCAATACAATCCCCCCAGCATTTTTTTTTTTTTCGTTCTTTCACCTCTTCCCTCCCTCAGTAGACTTGGTTTGATGACTAACGACCCCTCTTTGACTATGCAGATGGCTAGAGTAAAAACCACTGTGAAAGTGCTACGGGGGGAATCGAGTCATCAAACCCAGTCTTCCAGGGACAAGGATCCGGTGACCAACCGTAAAGAAGTTAATGAGTTTTATCAAAACTTTTTCGGTCCGGATCGAGAGCTGGGACAGAATTCTGTCAACCATAAGGTGGTAGACACTGAAGGGGATAGCGACTGGTCGTCCTCTGCTACCTCAGATAGTGAACTGGAGGTTGAAAAGTGGTGGGAGGCCGACTGTTACACCCTTGATTTTTGCACATGGCAGGCATAGCATGCCTTGCACTATGCCATGGCTTGGAGGGGGCTGCAAGGGTGCATGCCCACGAGAAGCACATGGGTGAGTGCTTAAGCAAGGAATGGAGACGTTGCATGGCGTGATAGAGGCATTGATGCGCGAGGGGAAGCGCAAGGCAATGTGAATGCTGACACAGGGGGATGTGTAGCACAACGAAATAATACGCATGCATGGGTAGCGAGCGTAGTATGGCACGCATATGAGATGGGCGTGGCATAGTGAGATAACATGCACGTACGGGTTACGGACATGATGTGTGGCGTGCACATGGGAATTGGGCGCGACACAACGATGCTACGCGCACGTTGGGGGCAACGTAGCGCATGGACACTAGCACATGCACGCATGCGGGCTGGGACGCTTGCGGGGTAGCAAGCATGCGCACGGGTAGCACACCACAAAGTGGCGACATGGCGCATGGCATCGGGCGACATGACGCACAGCAGCGGTTCATGGTGCATATGGCCATGTTAGTGGGCTTAAAACATGGCACATATCCAAGAGGATTGTGGTTCCTAAAAATAAGGAAGTAGTGGGGTGAAAGTTATTTCCTAAGGTGTAGAAAATGTAACTTCCCCACTAACTTAGTGGTTGAGAGGGCTCAACCATGTCCTTGAGAATAGGAATGGTAGTGGGAAGTTAATTCCCATATTCCATGCCATGATCCAACTCATGGGTAGTTATGCTCATGAGAGAAGTGAGAAGTTACTCGGGTGGTTACTTCCTACGGAGTGGGAAGTTACTCGAGGTGGTTACTTCCGGAGTGGGAAGTTACTCGAAGTGGTTACTTCCGGAGTGGGAAGTTACTCGGGGGAGTTACTTCCATGCCATGATCTTCAATCATGGGTGGTTATACCCATGAGAGGAAGTGGGGAGTTACGGGTAGTTAACTCCCATGATCTCCACTTATGGGGGAGTGGAGGATTATGTGGCAGCGTAGGAGCGCGCCACCTAGCCTAGTAGTTGGGGATGCCAACTACATGGAACCTAGCAACCAGGGTTGTTGGTTGGCTATATATATGTACCAAGATGGTGGGCTGGAAATAGGTAGATACTCCAGAGGGAGGTCTCCAGGTAGAACTCTATAGGGGTAGAGAGTGACACAAGGGGAAAACACTTAACGAACGGAGTAGCTAGTGTGAGTGTCATTGTGAGTGTTTCCAGCACACAATCTTGGGGCGGATTGTATTCTTTTCTTTGAGGCAATAAAAAGAAAAGTTGGAAGTCGGTGCTTCTGTAAATCCTTTTGTGTGCAGTCTCAAAAAATTGTGAGTTGAGTTACGCACACCTCGGTGAGAACCTCCAAAGCGGTTTATCGAGTAGCTAGCTAAGTGGGGGCTTAGCGCTATCGCAGGGCAATCCGCATATCAGAAAAAAGTCCTGTGACAAGTGGTATCAGAGCCCGGTTGTGGCAAGGAGAGCCAAGGTTGGCTAGGAGGGCCAAGCTGGCGAAGAGGTCCAGTTTGGCTACGAGGGCCAAAGTGGCATTCGAGCGGGGGTTTAAGGTATCTTGCGTAACTTGTTTCTACCTACTCACATTCTGGTTATCTTTTGAGCATAATGTCTGGGGAGACGCTCAAAGATAGATTGGCACAGTTAGAGGCGCTGGTTGGCATACCACAAGCTCAACAGGAGGAGAGCTTGATGGAGCACTCGGAGATGCATGGGGCTGAGATTGCAACTTTGCACGGAACATTGGTGGAGTTCATGCGTGAGGTGGACGAGAAATTTGATGCTATTTTGGAGGACATCATTGCCTTGACTGATACGCTTAAGTAAAGCCTCATAGAGATGAAGGATGAACTTAAAGTGATCAAGCAAGCAATGAGTACTGCATCTGGGGCAGTAGGGGCTGTCCATTCGGGAATCAAGGTGCCGGAGCCGAAACCATTTGGCGGAATGAGGGATGCCAAAGAGCTAAAGAATTTCTTGTGGGATATGGAGCAGTACTTCAAAGCTGCTAGAGTGGCCGAGACCGAGAAAGTAACCATCACTAGCATGTATCTGGTGGGTGATGCGACGCTTTGGTGGCACACTCGTATCCAAGAAGATGCCAATGCAGTGAGACCAGCCATTAAGACGTGGGAAACACTCAAACGGGAATTGAAGGGTCAATTCCTACCTTGCAATACGAGGTGGCTCGCAAGGGAGAGCCTTAAGAAACTCAAGCACACGGGTCCTGTGCGGGAGTACATAAAGGAAGGCTGGAGTTTCCAAGGGGGAGACCAGGGAAGCTGAGTCTAGCAAGACCAAACAAGGATATTTGTAGCAGGGCAAAAGTAAGCTTACGGGGTGCTTCATTTAGGACGGATCTCATAGGGCAAGGGACTGTCCAAGACATGGTGAATTTGGAAGTGGTTCAATTGAGTGATTTTGAGCTGATACTGGGGATGGAGTTTTTTCTTCAGTACAACGTGGGTTTGATTCCTTATTTGCGTATGGTATCCAATACCGGATGGGGAGAATTCGGTAGAGGTGGAGGCTCAAGTGTTGACTAGTGGCAAACATGAGGTGAGGCCATTTCAGTCGACTAGGCAATTGGAGATGGGGTTTGACATGGGAATGGAGTCCTTTTTGATGGCACATATGGATCCGGCGGGGTGGTTCGAGGTGTTCGCCGTCAAGGATGCAAATGGGGTGCGTCCTGGACTTCCAAAAACCCTTACCAATTGATTGATATGGGTGATCACTACAGTGAGAGGGCTGATGGTGCGATGACCCCTTGACATCAGTTCCTTACCAGTGTCATATATCCGGGCTAGGGAGCAGCGGATGGTGAAATGAGCTGCTGAATGAGGTGAATATTCAGCATAGAGAGTTCATTTGGCGTGCTGGTATCATGGGGATGCATTGTAGTGACAAAAGGTGCTTTCATGGGTGAATGCACTAATGAAATGAAGGCACAGGTCTTCAACAGCCTGCCCGACGGACTGAGGCAGCCTGCCCGACGGACTGAGGCAGTGGAGTTGTTATGTGGTGTCGTATCTTCTAAATCCAGAAGATAGAGAATCGTGGGTGCGGTTCATGAGCAGATTTTCAGTGGCGCTTTTTCAACACCATGGGGGAATGGAGTTGAGTAGAGACTGCAAATCATCATCAATTTGAGGGTAAATTGATCGGGGATGATTGCGCTACATGGGGAGAAATCTGCAACAACAGCGTGTGGCCGGAGTCACATGAGAGAATTGGGTTCGGGTGACTTGATGCAGCCCATTAGAGTGTAGCAGCGGGGAGAGCAGCTAGCACATTGCATCGAGGCCCAATTCTAAAGTGGACAGCTGGGGGTAGTTGTCAATATTATTGTAGTTTTGGGCAAAGCCACAAACTGAGGTTAATCGTGTGAGTTCCTAATGCCTTTAGAGACTTGGTTGATTGGGTGGGCACCAACAAGCCAAGGAGCTCCTCTTGTTTTTGCGAGATAGTAGGACAAGGATGCGGGTGAGATCCTTGATCATCGGAGCTAGGGGAGTTAGAGAAAGGGAGTATCTAATTCTGAGGTAGTAGCATGTGGGATTGCTATTTGGGAGAGGAAGATCACATGATGATGAAAAGTGCGGAGGACAACAACTACATCCTTCCGACGAGGACGTCGGACTCTCCTGGTGGGGATGGTTTGTTTTTGACTGATAATTACCCCCCGGAGCGTAAGGATCATGATAAGAATAGGCTGGCTAGTCAACATTACTTCCCCTTGGTACCTGCTCAATGTTTGTATGGCGCTTCTTGTTCAGAGAGTGTCGAAGGTCTACTGCTGCTAACTGTTGTTCAGATATGATATGTGAGGGAGAGGGAGTCTTTGGGCGACCATCCCCTCCTTGAACAATAGGATGGGGAAGATTCGGTTGAATGACCTGATGGCGAGGCAATCCAGTAGTCTGGGCGACTAAATTAGGACGCCCGCCAACATCCGTCTGGACATTAGGTACTACCATAGCACCAATTGGGTTATTCCCAGCAGTGTTTGCAGCCTGTTAAGCACTTTGTCCAAATGCTTGGTTGAACATAGTCACCATACGATTCATTTGTTCACTGAAATTTCGCATGGTATGTTCCATGGTAGTTAACCGATTCGTCTTGCCCTTCCTCGGTCTTCTAAGTGGAGGTCGGGGTTGCCTGAGGTTAGGCCCTACCCTAGAGGATATCACTAAAGCTCTCCCTGTGTCGACTACCCTTCGGCGTCGGGGAGGTGCTTCTACCTCAATTTCTTCGTCAACCTCTAGGGAGGTTGAGTGTTGGGATTCGTGACTTATGGTGTGTTTGAGTACGTTTGGATGGGATTAACAACTAAAGAGGCTTGAATTGTCATTCCCACAGACGGCGCCAACTGTTGATGCACGGTTTTCGGACGGCCGGGAAGCGGGTCGGAGCTCGGGTCGTACGTCGGGTCCAGTCCTGCAAGCAAAGGAAAACAGTCAGGGGTGCCGGCGAAGACCCTCCGACGCTCAAGTCAGTTTTCGGCACTCCGGAATTTTCTGGGAGAATTTTCTAGAGAGAGAAGCTCTCAAAAATAAAGGAAATTTAGAGAGAGAGAGTAAGCTCAGAAAAGTGTGCATACCTTGAGCAATAATCCGGAGGGTTTATATAGGAGTCAGGATGGGCCATTGTGGGACCCAGATAACAGGCCCAGATAATGGGCTACAGTAATGGGCTTACTGTATTAGAAATAATTGAGCCAGGATGGGTCATTGTGGAACCTAGATAACGGACCCAGATAATGGGCTACAGTAATGGGCTTACTGTATTAGAAATAATTGAGCCAGGATAGGTCATTGTGGGACTCAGATAACGGGCCCAGATAATGGACTACAATAATGGGCTTACTGTATTAGAAATAATTGAGCCAGGATGGGTCATTGTGGGACCCAGATAATGGGCTACAGTAATGGGCTTACTGTATTAGAAATAATTGAGGCCCAATATTATTATGGCCATAACAGATAAGATAAATGTAAAATCACTTATTATAATTAAATTACTAAAATAGAGTTTTGTTATGAGAAAAAAATAAAATTAAATATTAAAAATTAAATGAAGGCATCTTTGATATTTCAAACTTTTAAAAAAGTTCAAAAAACGCGTTTTTTCAAAAGTCTCAATTTTAGGTTTGTCTCAATAGACATAAAACAGTTTTTTTAATAATTCATAAGCTCTTCTTTAAGTGACAGTCAAATGATATAAAAAAATTTGAAAAGAACTTTTAGCATTAAAAAAAAACTCTTTTAACTAGTAAAGAAGCTCAAACAAATACACTCTAAACGTCGAGACTTACGACAAGTATGATACCAATAACTTTTACGACAAGTGTGATACCAATAACTTTAAATACAATATCTTTTACTTTAAAGGTTCACTATATGAAATTTTTTTTTTCTTTCATCTTGGGCTATTTGGTAAAGATCCACCAAATGTTAAAATGCCCCACAACCTTGTGTCCAACGGTTTTTGTACATCTATAGCACATGTCTTCACTAGTCTTCAAAAATCTTTTATTCTAGTCTTCTTATCTTCAAAATTATATTTCTTTTTATTCCTTGTTTCTTCGCTGACTGCCTCTTGAGGATTTCTTCGTCTTTGATTGTGATTATTTGTCTTGAAACCATTAGCATTCACTTTGTTTTGTGAGAATTTATGGTTCTTTTTCTTGATTTTGTCTTCATGATTCACTGGTCGACGATGGGTTCTTGCATTTCTGATCCATGAGATATATTTGTCTTCTTTCCCCTCAAATGTGTAAAAAATGAGGCTTGCTATTTTTTACATCTTCTATACAACTTTCAGAAGCTCCTTGTCTTTTTGCTTTCTCGAATCTTTCGTCAATTTGTTCTCTTGCATAAAGTGAAAATAGTGAACTATTTTCACTTTTTAACGTGAAAATCCAACATAGAGTAGCGACCACAGGATATACTTATAAGAATATCCATCGAAACAAAGACAATATAGTTATTATATTTGCAGAGCACTTCATGCTATTAACGTGTTGTAAAACTAAAATTATTAATTGTAAGTATAACAGTTCTGTAAAGATACAAGTGTAACACAAGTAAAACATAAGGAAAAAAAGTGAAATACAAAAAGGGTCTAAATGAAATAAAGAAAAAAGACAAGGGATGAAAGGGTAAAAAAATAATGCTAATCTCTTTCATTGCGTTGAAGCCGTAAATATATGAAGATGTGAATTTTACTAAGAGGCACAACTTCTATTTTTAGGCTCCACCGCCAACTGTATGTTCGTGTGACAGCATTCTAACATGCATGGAATATAATATGCGGAACTTGAGGGCATTTTGGAATGCCAAACGGCCCCGTCTTGGGTGGATTTAGTAAATGACAAATGAACCCGGGAGGGACTGGGGATCCAGAAACCCGCTATAAATTTGCAACCCAGCCGGGCCTTCAATGCAGGTAAATTTAGCTAATGCTTTTTTGTTGATAGTTATTGAAAACTATAATATATATACTATTGTGGATGACTTTAGTGAATATTGTCCGCTTTGACACTACAGAGCCTCACAATTTTATTCCTGGGCTTCGAGTCTAACTCGCGGCTATTAAGTAAAAGCCTATAACTCTATTTAAATTACACCGTCCCGCCGCACGGGAGTGATATGGGATCTCATCACAACAATCCCCTATCGTTAGGAATAAAATCGTGAAACCCTGTAGCGTCAAAATAGACAAAACCTACTAACCTATTTACAACATATACTATAATAATAACACAATTTTTCAAGAAAATGACAAAACCAAGTCTTGAACCTTTGACCATAGAGATAGCAACCACGTGGACCACCAAACTTTGTCTGATTTTCTTGTAAGTGTTGGCAATGTAAATTATCATAGTAAAAGTAAAGTTAAGAAAAAAAATTGCAAATCCGAAGAATTTCCAATGGAATTCTAAGGCCGTGGACCCAGGCGGAGAATCTCGGTCCAAACCTTAAAAAAAAAAATCCTGTAGAATTTCTCAGGACGAAGGAGTGAAATTGGGGCTCGAGGCCGGAGCCGGGGCCAAGGACCCCTTAGGTGGATTGTCATTTGTCTTAGTGGTAATATGTCACATATGAACACGTTGCATAATCTACGAAGAGACATACAAGAACTTGTTATCTCTTCCAGAAGGATAGGTTGATGAGAATAGCCTTAAAGAGCTTTTGGAATAATAAATTAGTTAATATTTCTAATATCATATTAATGATCTTTGATTATCTTATTGGATTAATATCTTTTTCATTTAATTTTTTTTATCATCGTTATCAATTATGTCACTAACATGACAGTTCTTATACACTAAAATGATTATCACACCTATACTTGGCTTTATATATATAATATATTTGGTTACAATAAAGTATTAAAAACAAATGCATAGGCTACGTTATGGCAGAACATGGAAGTGAGTGGCCTGCCATTGCGTAGACACTCTGACAAGATGACGCCCTTTTTTAATTATAATTGATATTAAATATTTGCAATAAAATAACAGAATATCCAAGCTTCACACAGATTTGCTGTTGCTTGGCTTCCCACTAACGAACAGCTGGCAAGATAAGACGCCTCCACATTAACATTTTGGTATATTTCCCGTATTTCCCATATTGATATATTTATTCTATCAATCAAGTAGGTATTAGCTGCCTTTTGGAGAGAAACCATTTCCTTAGGTTCTGTTTTGATTTGCAATATAATGACAGTATGGGTCTCTATTTCGTTTAAATAGATGATTCCCTTCAAAGTTATGGCAATAAAAGCCTGTTTGTTTGGTGGGAAATAAGAGAATCAATAAATTAAGGTTAGAGTTGTAATTATAAGCTTTGAAAATTTTCAAAATAAGGATCACTATATAAAGTATTCTCTGTATTTCAAATAGATTTATTACTAATTTCTTAAAAGAAAACGACTTATTATCTAACACATGTTTATGATTGTAAAAATGACCAATGTTATCCGTGCAAAATTAACATTAACACTTAAATACGTAAATCCACTAGTAGAACAAAATATTTAGTGAGAAATATTATTAATCTGTATGAGAATGAATGTTATGATAATAAAATATCCACTCCCCATTCACTAATGCATGTCCTCTCATGCGGCCTCTTCCATGGGGATTGCGTGCCCTTTCAGAACAACCACTCCCGTTGTTATTTGTGACGCCCATATAAGGGTTCAATCCGCATCTTGGATGACACTCCTCCTCATAGAGGGCGCCTTAACTCATTATCATGCATGGTGCCCGTCTTAGGGTTCAAGTCACACCACAATTAAATATAACCCTACCCAAAGAGTGCGCCTTGTGACGCCCACACACATAGTAGAACCACCACCATGCATGTGACACCTGCCTAAGATTCGAATCGTCTTAGTTAAAATTAATAGATCAAGCCTACAAATGTAGTAGGAGCAAACTCTGAAGCCTTCCCACTTATATTTTAAACATTTACCTATAAATAGATTAATCGCACCTACGTCAACTGGCGGTCCAACTTGGGCCTAAGGAGACTACTGTTACGGTCACCCAAAATTGGTCTTTAAGTAATCCAATACATATATAGTAAGCCCATTACTCAGGCGCATTATCTGGGTCTCACAATTATCCTTCTAATGTTTATTTAAATCCTCTTGATCTTCACTCAAGGTAGTGACATTCTATATACATATCTCCAAACTTATTCTCTCTCTAGAATTCTTTACACTTAAGAGCTTCTCTCTCCAGAAAGCTCACTTAAAGAATTTCAGTTTGTCGAAAATTGACTTGAGCATCAAAGGGTTTCTATCGGTACCACCACCGACTCTCCCTTGATTGTTTCTAGGACATTGACTCAACGATCTGCTCAAGTCTGAATCCACTTTTCAACCATGCGAAAATCGTGCATCAATGTTGACGCCGTCTATGGAAATGTTCATATCGGCACCTCATCTCAACGTGCCATAACACAAGCCACTGGGGGGCCTATTGACATTGTCACATTGGGTCCAAATTAGGGGTGATGACTTTATCCTACACCTCTTATGTAGTGGATTGACTTGTGACTTATAAAAGGATGAGCTACTTTCCTTTCCCAACGAGGGTCTTTTTCAGGACAAAATCATACAGGCTCCGACCCAAAGCGGTAATACATCGTGGGGACATAAGCCCGTAATATCTATGCATCAACAATATTATATTAATTCATATATAAAAATTTGAGAAATAGAAGAAATTAACTGATTTGATGTTGAGCATTTTTTTTTGTTATAAAAGTCAAGATCCCAACTTTCTTTGGAGAAAACTTAAAAAATAACAAAATATTAGGGATTTTTTATATAAATAATCTAACTTTTATTTTATTATTTTTTTAGTGTCTGACCAAGTGTTTATTGTCAAAAATAAAATTTGATGTCATATTGGTTTGCTCAGTAGTGCAACAATGCAAGATAATTGTTGGGCGACATTAAATAAGCATATAACATGTTGTCAAAACATTGAGTGTAGTTTGATGCAAGATGTTGAGTTGTTAAAAATGTGTTGAGTTTACATTTGTATTTTTGAAATTGAGGGTGGACCTTGGTATTTTAAATTAGAAGTTGTCTATAACATTAAAATTTTGGAAGAACTTTTTTTTAAGTCTTTTAAAAGTTGGTTATTATTTATGACTTCCCAAAATTTTTTAGCTGCCTAGCAAGATCCCAAATCATAGATGATTTCAAAGAAATCACAAAAAAAAAAAAAAAAAAAGAAACTAGATTGTTTTTGAAAAAAAAAAAATCAGTTACCTTTGGTCAAACATTGAAACGATATCAAGTCTCATATTCTGCTATTAGGAACCACAATAAAAGATTGTCGTTCATCTTTGTAGGGCAAGTGAATATTACTAAAATATGGAACCTGTAGAACCATTGGCCGCGCCAGGTAGGGGTCGAACCTACGACTTTCTGCTTAGGAAACAGACGCTCTATCCACTGAGCTACAGGCGCTCAATACGATAGCCGTGGGTGTAGCTCTTAAATTTAAATCAAATATACTGATTTTCAATCAAATCCTAATTTCCTTTGCTCCTACCTAAGCCAATATCAAGTTACCATATAAGATGTCAAGTTATGCTGCAAGTAAGCTTCTTAGATTAATTTTTTTTATAAAAGTAAGAGTGTCTATTTAAGTTTTGTTTAAGATTTTTTTAACAAGTAAATTTTCTTCTTTAATAATTTACGTGTTTAATTAATTTTTTTTCAATTGATCAGTGATAATATTGTAATATGATTCTTTTATAATTTATCTTTATATTGGACCCCAAAAATAGGGTAAGAGTAACTTATTAAATGAAAAGAGGAGAAGAAAATATCGAGAAGAAATTGGAATCAAGTAGCTTGGCTTGTGTTCTGATTGTTGTATTGATTGCTTCCTCTCATCCTCTATTTCTAACAAGAAAATAATGTTCAAAAACTACATCATTGCCTTTAAAACGACAAGTTATTTGTTATTCAAAACTTAAAAGTAACGGTTTGGCTACAATACATTCCATGGATGGATATTCCCAAAATTTAGTGGCCAAACAAAATTATGTCTAATATAAAGCTATACTTACAATTAAATTAAATTTAAAATATATATTTAAAAAACGATTTCACTTAAATATTCAAGGTGATTGGTTTCATCCATTTATTCAATGTTATTGTTTGATTGAGTATTAAGGGATAAATTACTCTTATTTACAACTATATCCTTAAATTTAATTTTTATTAAAATGGTTAATCAATTATTTTCTTTTTTTAAATTTCCTCGCAATTCTTTCTCAAACTCATGATTTGACTCCACCACCACCACCTAAATTATTATCGTAACAAGAAATCCTATATTTTTTATCTATCACATAAAAACATCCAAATTACCAAATCTTTTAATTTAAATATTATATTTCAAATATGAATACATCGAGTTACTTTTCCTCTCTTTTTTTAATCAAATCTTTTAATTTAAATATGAATAAATATTCATAGTTATTTAAAAAACTTGATTATTATAGTAAAAGGATAATTTCATCAATGGGTATATTATTTTTGTTTACTTAACTCAAAAAGTAATTAGTCGGTCGTAATTAGCTCTTCAAAAAATACTCTTCAAGAATAATATAAATTAGTATATTTCCATCATCAACATTTTTTTTTAAATAACTTCAATTCTTATATAAAGAATTAAGTATCTTTCATTGTCAATTATGGTCTACACTAGAAAAAAATTATTAACCAATTAGTTGAACTATAATTGGTCAATAGCTCACAAGTTCAAATTAAATAAATTACTATTAAATGTTTTTGAATAATATACTTTTAATAATTAACAACCAATATTAATAATATTAAATTTGTAAATAATTAAATAGAACGATATGCAATTTATGTAATCTTCTTTGTAGTAACATCAATATGTTATTTTTCACTTTGATGAAAGAAATTATGTGAATGAAATAAATGTAAAACTTAAATGTTTTCATTGTTCCATAATTTTTATATTTGAAAATATTTGTTATCAATATAAAATAGTAATAATCTAAATAATTATAACATAATATTAACCTGTAAAATGTAATGTGAAACTTGCAACAAGGTTAATCAAAGTAACAAGGTGATGCGTTCGAAACTAGCAAGTATACTAGTCGCACAAGTAATAAAGTGATGAGTAAGATATCGTTCCCACGAGGATTGATTCTAATTAAATTTGTTATTCGAAAGCAAAAACAGAGTAAATGGGGGGTTTTGTTGATGATTAACTAAGTGAAATAATAATGCAAAAAGAATAACAAAACAGAAAGTTAATTTGAATGAAAAATCAATGAGAGAAAGCTGGTTAAGGGATCATTCTCTACCACAAGATATGGATTTGCGAATTAATTGTAGAATTGTCATCCAATTACACCATTGAAATTATCAACCGTAGATAACAACAAGCTCTGTTATCCCAATCTTTCCTTACTTTGTTGTTAAATAAAACAGGCTCTTTATTTAATCTCTATCCATTAAACAACCTAGAACAAGCTCTCTAAATTTAATTCAATGGATGCATTATGATAAGAAAGATAGGTTGATCTAAGCAATAAACACACAAGCTCGGATTATTTAACTTAGGTTATATTCTCCAATTGTAATCTCTGATCACAATTTTGCTACTAATGATTAGAAATTCAAGACAATTACGGATCAAGATTTCTAGTCTAGCAATAGACAATATCCAGATTATATTCAGTTGGCCACCCAAATACAATCCAGCAAGCAATCATAAGCATTAAACATGGGAAAATATAAGCAACTTCAATTAGAGAATTGGATAACAATTGCCTTGCACAATCAATTCATAAAAACCATATCAAGGGCTTTGAAATCACCCTCAACCAATTCAGATTTAGTTACACATATTCAGATAGAATGGTAAATACAATACAATATGGAGACATTCCAGAAAATGAAAGGGAAAAGGGAAAACTTAGCAAATTTGATGAAATCTCTTAGGATTTGTAGTTCTTCCTCTTTCCAAGCCTTCAATCTCCTTCAAGAACTCCAAGAGATGAGAGAAATCCAAAGATGCAGCCTCCTCCACGTTCTCCCCTCTTCAAGTTATGAAATAAAACCCTAAAAATGTGTTTAAATACTCTGCTACAGTAACGTGCTACAGTGTCCCGTATTATACATGCTACAGTGATGTGTGGAATTACATTTCTACACTTCTCACACTGTTTTGATTACAACTTTCGGTACACTGAATGGATTCATAAACCGTAAATTTCTCCAAAAAGTAGACTTCGAGAGCTTTTCAACGGTATATGATATGTCATCGGGTTCATTGTATATCAATACAATTAAATCCGAGAAGATGGTTGACTAGCAGAGGTGAAAATGAAGGGTTTTACTCCATTTTTGTGCAAGTTGCTCCAAAACTCCTACAAACATCAAAACACACAAAAACATAAAAATACCACAGGAATATAGCAAAGAAACATGGACGAATTGATATAAAAGTAATACATAAATAGACACCTATCAAATTCCCCCACACTTAGACTTTGCTAGTCCTCGAGCAACTAAAATGATACGAAACAAAACTAAACCGAAACAGAATCAACAAAAAATTAAAACACAAAAATGCTTCATCTTGCAAATAGGCCTCAAAGATTGTACTTAATTATAACCCAAGGAAAACTTCAAAATAATGCACTTGATCAAGAATTTTATCTTAAAGATTAGTTTCGCTTCATTTCAATTCCTCAAGTGTGTGTGTGTAGAGCCATTCTCACCTAATCACTTGTAACCCGGATGAGTTTATGCAAAAAAATGAATCATATTTAATATTGAAGATGTGTGTATAAATGAACCCCATAGGCCTGCTTTTCAAGTCACTCTCCACTAATGTAGACATGCACAAAACCAAGGATCAAGTAGTACTTTATTAAGCTTGTAACGTTTGGCTTGGGTGAAGGTATGATAAAGGATAATAATTTGGCTCAAATCACCCACAAACACATAAATCATCAAGACTATGTAGAACTCAAGCCTATAACAAAACTTCATTTCAATTCACCAGGTTACTCCCCCAAACTTATTTAGAACACTCAATCTTTTTTTTTTCGCAGAAAACAAAAGAAAACTACACCCCCACACTTTGGTGTTTCATTCTTTTTAAGAACACTTAAGGGTATAGATCTCTTATTCTTCTTCTTTTGTTCTTTTTTTTTTTTTCTTTTTTTTTATTACACTTCCCTCCCCCACACTTAAACAACACATTGTCCTCAATGTGTAAGTACGTGGACGATAAGTACAGATTGGCTTTTTTTTTTTCTTTTTTCTTTCTTTTTTTTTTTTTACAAACACAATAGGACTCACTTGCATTGCTCATGACACATCCCAACCTCCTCTAACTTTCCAAAACCAGAACATAGCTCAGAATTTAATTGTGAAGGATCTACATGCTCATAGGTAAGGGATAAACTGTTTGGAACAAATTCATTTGAGGTTAGGAAATCTTTTAGTGAGTAAACAAAGAAAAAGGCTTACAAAGGCTCAAAGGGGTAACTAGGGATCAATTTCAATCAAGGTTGGCTATTAAGCTCAAACGGTCCAAAGATGGCCTAAATCATTTCCCCAATGTTGCACAGTCTAGGATTTCGCCTCGAGTGACCATCAAACAAGTTCTAGAAGTCATTGAAATCTAGAGAAACACTTAAATTACATAAACTTTCTCTAAGTGAACAAATAACTCAGTGATAATATCTCAGTGCTCAATGTTGCGCAAGGAATCAAAAGTAAAGCGAAAACCAAGAAACAATTCAAGCACACAGATCCATGCATCATTTATCATTTTCCAAGAGTTATTCTTAATTCAATCATTATCTATCATCGACACACAAAATGCAAGAAGAAGAGTACGGCGTTGTTACACTGAGTCAAATTGTATATTTTCACAATCCTTAAGGACCAGTAGCCCGCAGACTTAAGGTTTTCCAGCCTATAAGCCTTTATTATGGAAAGAACAAAATCAGCAACCAAGACACTTCGAATAACATGAATAAACAAAATTACAGAGTTATTTAGAGAGAATGGCGTGTTGGCAAGGGTTAAAGAAACCCCATAGTCTGCCATTCTCACAAAGATAGAAAAGGTTTTTTTTCCAGCACAATTGTTTTTTTTTTAAATCAAAACTGATAAAGATAAAAACACATAAAACTCTAAATTACGCAAAACTAAACTCACTCATAAAATAACAAAGTTCAACAAGTCAGCAAACAAAAACAAGTTAGTTAGAATGGGTCTAAAAGTTTTAGAAGTTAGCCTCCATATTCAGCCATTATGGATTGAAGAAGATCCAGAATGCGTTTCAAGAGAACTTGAACTTTTTAAGCCACCACTCTAAAAACCAAGATTAGAAAATATTACCTGGGAGGAAAGAAACAACCTGAAAACTCTCAAAATAAATAACATGAAAAACTTCAAATAAACACAATAAAAAGAAATCAAACAAAAACGAAGCAAACCAGCAAATAGAGATTACAGATGGAGTGTTAAATCCAGTTTACGCCTCTTATTGCCTTCTCCAAACCAATCAATCCGAGCTGTGGGTGGATCAGGCGAATAGACGAATTCTTGTAGTTTGTCAATTAACTCCCCTGCCGTTGAAGCTGTAACAGGATTTGCCTCGCTGATGGTGAGATAAAATTTTTTTCTACAGCTTGATCAAGAAAAGACAACAAACCATCAAAAAAGTTATTGACATTTAACAAACCAATGGGTTTTTTATGAATGTTTAGCTGTGCCCAAGAGGTGATTTGAAATATCTCCTCTAATGTACCATAACCACCGGGCAAAGCTATAAATGCATCAGATTTAATGACCATATGTGCAATACGCTCATGCATACTAGAAACCTTTAACTCTTCCCCCATGGTGTTGCCTACGATATCTCGTACAGCTAATGGTTTAGGGATAATGCCGAGAACTTTGCTTCCTCCTAAGGATGCAGCTGTTGACACACACGCCATTAACCCAAGACTACCCCCTCCATAAATCAAATTAATACCCCTCGCAGCTAATGTCCTACCAAGATCAAGAGCTGCCGTGGTAAACTCTCCATCTTTACCAAATTGCGATCCGCAAAATACGTATATATTGTGGAATCGCCGAATTGGTGTTTTCTCCATTTCTACAAGTGCTCTAATCTTGTGTAAGACACGTTAGATATTATGCTTTTCATTGCAAGACAGGTTATGGAATGACATATGAAAATATGCAGAATGTATATATACACCCATAAAACTCTCAAATTTTGACACATGGGGACATACTTTCGGTGTGGGTTGCTCGATGCAGATTTATCGCCCCAAGATTTGAAAAAATGAGATATGCTTTCGGCGAGGTTTGACAAAACCTACACACTTGTCTCCCACGTGAAGCATGAAAAATGGAAATACAATTTCGATGGGGTTTGACAAAACCGTCACACTTATCTTCCACGTGAAGCATGAAAAGTAGAGATATACTTTCGGCGAAAGTTGACAAAACCTCCACACTCGTCTCCACGTGTGTGTATGACATGGGGTAGTCATATGGTTTGTCAAAAAGAAAACTTGAAATTAAAACAAACAAAATCAACAAACAACAACAACACAAAAACACATTGATAATCAGATCAAACGAAACAAGAAAAAAATTCTACAACAACAACACACATTCAAATATACAAGTAGTTGTGATTGTGGCTCACATCTTCCTCTGGTTTTACGTCCAGTAACGACTGAAACGCCTTCTAGGAGTCGGGGATTTGCTTCCCATCCAGTTTTCTTATAAACTGGCAAACAGGGTCGTTTTTAGTCAGATTCCCTAGACTATAACACTGCAATTCATCACGAAATTGTGTCCATGGATTAAGCAATTCACGCTGAACAAGTCCACAAGAATGTGACTCGAGAGTTACCAAAACATTATCCAACGACTCATTACTCAAACCATTCTTAATAAATGAAAGTTTATCTTCTCTATTCCTGGACGCAAAACCTAATGAACGACAAGTCTGGTTACAATCCCATCTAGCACATTTATAACATACTTGTAACCTTTTCGCTCTTCGCCTCTTGGCGTAGTAGCTCTTTCCTAGACCAGGCATGTATTTTTGCGAGATTAATGTCCGGCTCACCGGACAATCTCACCTTGGCTTCGATAAGCCATCGGATATCAGCAGGCACATTTAGGAGCATCAACGCCGAAAGTCTAGTCATCCGTACTTTATAAATTTTAAACACAGCATTTTGAGGAAGTGAAGGGAAATATTTACGAAGGTTCGACAAAAAGATATCGGCATCCATTTGAAGAGAAGAAAAGGAGAGATATTACCAATAATGCGATTGAGTTTGTTCTTCTCCCAGATATGCACGTTTCAAACCTTCAAACAATGGCTTCAACTCCCGTTTGAAGATGTTTCACCAGCTGTTGCACAAATGAGTTCGAAGTACAGAATAATCAAATTAAACAAAACAAAGGAAAAGAAAAGAGTAGAAACGAAACTAAAGCACATAAAAGAGATAACAACACGATAGCAAACAAAAGTAAAAAACAAGTAAAAAAAATATAAAAACAAATAAGACAGATGCAAAGAGAGATAAAACCTGGTCAATTTGATGGTCTACGAAAGGAATCTCCTCGAGACACAAAAATTGATCATTATTCCTTATTTTATTTTTCTTTTCTTTTTTTTTCAAAAACATTGTAGGGGGGGGGGGGGTTTTTTTTGCCTCCCACAATAAGCCTTGGTTGACGTCCTCAGCCCGACGTTGTTCCATAATGGAGGGTCCCAATCTCTGCTGTGCTTCTCTAGTGGGCTTGGATCCTTCTTCCAACAAGAATTGATGCTTGCATATGGCTGGGCCTTGGATGTTAGCAATCGTCCACCCAATAGCTATTTTGTGGTCTGTAAGTATTCGGACGAGTTTCTCTTCTTGTATTCGTGCAAGGCCCATTTTTATTATAATTGGCAAAGGATCATTCTCACTCAAGAATCCATGCCTCAAATGATTTGGAAGAAGCTTAAGCTCCAAGGTAGGGGCTGTCATCACAAAAGGAAGAATTTTCTCATTAGATAAAGGAAATTGAATGTACGAAACATCATACCTATTTGTGGTTATTGTTATGGTCTCATCTAAGCTTGCCACAGCTTCCTCCATTTCCTTGGACACTTGTATCAAAATTCCTGACTCATTGGAATTTTCTGTCCCTATATGCTCACCACTAGCTACATCCAATCCATTCTTGCCAGTTAACTCGAAATATTGTTGTGGCAAAGAATCAACAACGTCAACTGCAAAAATAGAATGTAAGCCACTGGAGTACCTCATTGCCTCAAAAATATTGAAACATATCACCTTGCCATTAAACTCTATGATAAGAGTGCCATCATGAACATCAATCTTGGTTCTAACAGTTTTCGAGAATGGTCTATCTAAAAGAATCGAAGTTGGATTAGGAGATGTCTCATCCTCTATTTCAAGGACATAGAAGTTTGCTGGGAAAACCAATTGATTCACCTGCACAAGCACATCTTCCACAACTCTTTTGTGATATGCATTAAAAGGATCAGCAAACTGAATGGTAATACCAGTTTTCGCAAAAGGTCCAAGATTTAAAGAAGCATAAATAAATGGCATGACATTAATAGATGCTCCTAAATCTAACATAGCTCTTTCAAACTTGGTTTTACCAATGCTGTATGGAATGGTGAACGTACCTGGATCTTTGCATTTCGGAGGAATTTTTCTTTGCAATACAGCTGAAACATTTTCGCCCACACTTACTTTCTCATTTCCCTTCAACCTTCTCTTGTTGGTGCATAACTCCTTAAGAAATTTTGTACAACAAGGTACTTGCTCGATAGCATCCAGAAGTGGTATATTTACCTCGATTTTGTGAGAATTTTCCAGGATTTCTTGTTCTTGTTCCTCCTTTTTTGATTTTGCAAATCTGCTAGGAAATGGTGGAGGAGTAACATAAGAAGGAATTTGAGTTTTAAGATCTACGTTAGAAGTCAGTGTTTTGTTCATGGTGGAATTGGTGTCATCTCCTTCATCAGTTTGTGATTTCTTTGTCATGGGGTCGTTTTTGGATATTGCCCAGTTTCAGTGCTCTCCATTTTCATTTGCTCTCCATTTTGCAAAGTTATCACACAAGCATTCTCTCTTGAATTGATCACTATTTGAGAAGATATTTTTCTGAGCCTTGGCCCTCAAATTTGCTCATGCTAGTAGCCAATTGTCCCATTTGATTTGCCAGGTTTTAGATACTTGCCCCAGTTTCTTGCTGGAATTGCATTGTGTTAGTGGCAAGTGCATTAACAATCTGGAGAGACATACCTGAGTTTTTGTGAGACTGGTTGTGGTGCGTAGGATGTGCATTGTGGTATTGGTGCTTTGAATGTTGCTGCAACTTCCCCCCCCCCCTAGGTTGATTTGAAACCTTGCAGCCAATTTGGTATGCCATTTGGGGCGATTGGTTGATGATTCTAATAATTAAAATTTGGGTGATCTCCCCATCCGGCATTGTAAGTGTTAGAGAAGGAATCATACCATTGCCTTGTTTGTCCTGGAAATCCACCCATGGCATTGGCTTGTTCCATATATTCTTCTTGTAAAGTTGGATACATGTCGATTGGATGCTCCATGGTAGAATATACCCCACATGCATAAGATTTCTGCATATCTCCTACAGCCATGTTTTCCACAAGAGAAGTTAGCTCAGAAAGTTGTTCAATGTTCGGAGTGCTTACCTCATTTATTCTCCATGGTAGTTGGGGCTCAATTCCGCCACTGAATTGATGGAAGTTAACTGCCATGTCGTCTAAACACAAACAATCAGAAAAGAAAAACAAAGAAAATAGGAATCAACAATGAAAACAAAATAACAAATCGATTAGAAAATCAATCCCCGGCAACGGCGCCAAAAACTTGATGCGTTCGAAACTAGCATGTATACTAGTCGCACAAGTAATAAAGTGATAAGTAAGATATCGTTCCCACGAGGATTGATTCTAATTGAATTTGTTATTTACAGCAACAATAAACTAAACAGGGGGGATTTTTGTTGAATGATTTACTAAATGAAATAAGAATGCAAGTAAAGAATAACAAAACAGAAAGTAAATTTGAATGAAAAAATCAATGGGAGAAAGCTGGTTAAGGGATCCTTCTCTACCACAAGATATGGATTTGTGAATTAATTGTAGAAATGTCATCTAATTACAGCATTGAAGTTATCAACCGTAGATAATAACAAGCTCTATTACCCCAATCTTTCCTTACTTTGTTGTTAAATAAAACAAGCTCTTTATTTAATCTCTATCCATTAAACAACCTAGAACAAGCTCTCTGAGTTTAATTCAATGGATGCATTATGATAAGAAAGATAGGTTGATCTAAGCAATAAACACACAAGCTCGGATTATTTAACTTAGGTTATATTCTCCAATTGTAATCTCTGATCACAATTTTGCTACTAATGATTAGAAATTCAAGACAATTACGGATCAAGATTTCTAGTCTAGCAATAAATCACAACCAGATTATATTCAGTTGGCCACTCAAATACAATCAGCAAGCAATCATAAGCATTAAATATGGGAGAATACAAGCAACTTCAATTAGAGAATTGGATAACAATTCCTTACACAATCAACTTACAAAAACCATATCAGGGGCTTTGAAATCACCCTCAACCAATTCAGATTCAGTTACACATGGTTAAGAACGTGGTAAATACAATACAACATGGAGACATTCCAGAAAATGAAAGGGAATGGAAAAACTTAGCAAATTTGATGTAATTCTCTTTGGATTGTAGTTCTTCCTCTTTCCAAGCTTACTTTCTCCTTCAAGAACTCCAGGAGATGAAAGAATTCCAGAGCTGCAGCCTCCTCCACTGATACCGGATCTTCGAGATATGGCTCTGACACCAAATCTGATACCGGGCTGCTGGATTATAATAGATGAGGATAGGATCTTCAAGTTGATTATCAACTCAACCAATGGCTGGAACAAATAGAATGGAACCTAACAAACACTCTTTGAAAGGATAACAAGCTCACCACCAAAGCAAACACCAATGGGATACAGATATACAGATAATTCACCACCCAAGGATGTAACCAAGATACAGGGCTCAAACTAACTCACCACTCTATGGAAACCCCAAGAAAGATACAAGAGTTTAAGGAAAATCAGTATAAACCTGAAATTTCACTCAAATTCGAATTCCAAACTTCACTCCCTTGCATACACAACTTTAGAGCTTAAATAACTTGGAACAACCCTCCAAGCATAGGTAAAAGACAATAATTAAATGATTTCAACAATTACAGCTCAACTACTACATTGACAACTCATTTTAACTAAGACTCATAAGTAAACTCATTAGGTAATAAAGGCACAACCAACTAAGCTAGAAATTCAAATTCCAACCAACTAAGCTAGAAAATTCAAATTCTAATGTGGACTTTAATGCAGCATTCATTATGAACCAGCTGTGAAGAGATAGTCATAAATTCCTGCAGACAACTTCAAATGACACATTGACAAATGTGTTAGAAAGCTGACTTTAAGATCTTTTACAGCCATAAATCTTGACATTTAATTCTCTGCACAGCAATATCAGTTCTTTTACAAAATTACCCCTCATTCTGGTTCATGTGCACTCTTGACCATTGTAATAATTTGCACCCCTTGATGATCTATCATAAATCCCATGGATTGTAACACTCCTGTGTCAAGCTCCCCTGGTTGAGAAAGACTCGACCTCGAGTCTTGGTTGTTGTTTTCACCAAGATAAGGACTAAGGTCAGAGACATTGAATGTGTTGGAAACACCGTAATGCTCAGGTAGCTCAACTTTGTAAGCATTCTCTCTAATGCGTTGTAAGACTTTGAATGGTCCATCAGCTCTAGGCTTCAACTTGGCATATTTGCCTGGAGGAAACCTTTCCTTTCTAAGGTGTATCCACACTAGCTCTCCTTCTTTGAACTCAACATACTTCCGATGTTTGTTTGCTGTAGCTTTATACTTCTCATTTTGCTTCAAAATCTTCTCTTGAACTTGTTCATGTAGTTTCTTGATGTTCTTAGCTCTCTCCTCTGCATCACTGCTAAATTGAGTTTTGGAAGGAATCGGAGCTAAATCCAAAGGACTTATTGGATTCTTGCCATAAACAACCTCAAAAGGACTATGACCAGTGGTTAGACTTGATGATCTATTGTAAGCAAACTCAACTTGAGGTAAAACAAGATCCCATTGCCATAAATTCTTACCAACATAACTCCTCAGAAGATTTCCCAAGCTTCTGTTGATAACTTCAGTTTGTCCATCTGTTTGAGGATGATGAGATGAACTAAAGGTAAGTGTAGTCCCCAGCTTTTTCCAAAGTGTACGCCAAAAATGAGATAAGAATTTTGGGTCACGATCTGAGACTATGGCCTTAGGAATGCCATGCAATTTCACAATCTCCTTGAAGTACAAATCGGCCACGTGAGTCGCATCATTTGTCTTGTTACAAGGGACAAAATGAGCCATTTTAGAAAATTGGTCAACCACCACCATGATTGAATCTTTGTTTCGCTGTGTTTTAGGCAATCCCACGACAAAATCCAAGCTAACATCTTCCCATGGATCATTAGGAACAGGTAATGGAGTGTACAAACCAGTGTTCTGCCCATGACTTTTTGCCACATGACAAATTGTACACCTCTTCACGTGCTTCATCACATCCCTTTCCATCTTTGACCAATAGAAGTTTTCCTTCACAATAGCAATAGTTTTGTCTCTCCCAAAATGACTGCTAATGCCACTGCCATGCGCTTCATTAATGATTAATTCTCTCAAGGAACATTGAGGAATACACAATTGCTTTGCCTTGAGTAGATAACTATCCTGCAAAACAAATTGCTTAGATGAAAACTCATTACAGTTACTCCATATTTTGCCAAAATTTGGATCATCCTTGTAAAACTCTTTTAAAACCTCAAACCCAACAACATTCACTTGCATAGAGGTCAGCAAAGAATGTCTTCGGCTTAATGCATCAGCCACCACATTTTGAACTCCAGATTTGTGCTTGATGGTAAAGTTGAAAGCTTGAAGAAACTCTACCCATCTGGCATGTCGAACATTAAGCTTTTGTTGGCTGTTGATGAACTTCAAAGCTTCATGGTCAGAATATAGAACGAATGGTTTTGGCACGAGATACTGACTCCAATGCTTCAAAGCTCGACAAATAGCATACAACTCATTGTCATAAGTTTAGTACTTTTTGCGAGATGCATTCAATTTTTCACTAAAGAAAGCAATTGATCTGCCTTCTTGGCTAATAACAGCATCAATACCAATATTGGAAGCATCACATTCAACTTCAAAAACCTTGCTGAGATTTGGAAGTGATAAGATAGAAGCTTCTATCATCTTCTTTTTAGGCACCAAAAGAACTGGGACAGCACAAAGACTCATGCTTTCCCTCACTAACCCTTTAGTGATAAGCTCATCAACCTGCCGTTGTAATTCTTCATGTTCTGTAGGACTCATTCGATAGGCTGATTTATTTGGCAACACAGCACCTGGAACAAGATCAATACAATGCTGTATGTCTCTCAGTGGAGGAAGGCCTGGTGGTATATCATTTGGTATAACATCATGGTATTCTTCAGGAAGATATTTCATCTCCTGAGGTGGTTCATTACTAACTTCATTTTCTTCTAACAACAAGAACACATAAATTTCACTTCCCTTCTCCAACTCTCTTCTACATGCTGTTTGGGTAAGCAAAGCATTTCCCTCCCCTTTAGTAGGTTTTGGAAAACATTCTAACTTCGAAGGACCCAAAATAACTTTGACCCCATCTTTAAATAATGTATAAGTACTCCCATAGCTATCATGCATTACTTTCCTATTATACTGCCATGGTCTACCAAGAAGTAACTGACAAGCATCCATAGGAACAACATCACACCATATTTCATCTTTATACTTTTTACCAATAGAAAATGAAACAACGCAGCGCTTGTTTACCTTGATCTCGTTATCTTTCCGAAGCCATGAAATCTTGTAAGGCTGATGATGCTTCTCTGTCTGAAGGCCAAGTTTATCAATCATCTCCGTAGACAGCACATTTTCAAAGCTGCAACCATCAATAATAAAGTTGCACACCTTGCCATGAGAAGAACATCTACTATGGAAGATATTTCTACGAAGCCAATCATCTTCTCGTTCTTGGGTAATACTCAAACTCCTTTGAATAAGAAAGAGAGAATCACCTTGATTTGCATAAGTGACTTCCTCTTCATCAACAAATTCTGGATTATCGAAATTGATCAGTGCATCTAACTCGATCTCTTCATCAATTTCGTAAAAGTCATCAAATATTGGTGGTTTTCCATGATCCTCAAAGAAGTCATGGTCTACTTCATCATTCTCCACCGATTCATCTTTATTAGCAGCATCATTATCATCATAATTGCCCAAAAGACTTTGATCTTCTACTTCTCCATGCATTCCACCTGCAAATTCTTTATTTTCCAGAATTACTAAATGTTGCTGGAGTTGTTGGAGCTGCCGCATAAGATCTTTAACGATCAAACGTTTTTGGACTTGCTGAAGTTGCTGCCTGAGATCTTCAATGATCAAATCTCGTTCATCTCTTTAAGAAGGAGGCAATTGGGCAGTAGAAGCAGCCTTGAGAGTACGACCAGCCATTGAACCAAAAGCTCTGATACCAATCTGATACCGGATCTTCGAGATATGGCTCTGATACCAAATCTGATACCGGATCTTCGAGATATGGCTCTGATACCAATCTGATACCGGATCTTTGAGATATGGCTCTGATATCAATATGATACCGGGCTGCTGGATTATAATAGATGAGGATAGGATCTTCAAGTTGATTATCAACTCAACCAATGGCTGGAAAAATAAAATTGGAACCTACAAACACTCTTTGAAAGTAGATAACAAGCTCACCACAAAGTAAACACCAATGGAATACAGATAATTCACCACCCAAGGATGTAAACCAAGGATACAGGGCTTAAACTAACTCACCACTCTATGGAATCCACCAAGAGATACAGAGTTAAGGAGAAATCAGTATAAACACTGAAATTTCACTCAAATTCGAATTCAAAACTTCACTCCCTTGAATACACGACTTTAGAACTTAAATAACTTGGAACAACCCTCCAAGCATAGGTAAAAGACAATAATTAAATGATTTCAACAATTACAGCTCAACTACTACATTGACAACTCATTTTAACTAAGACTCATAAGTAAACTCTTTAGGTAATAAAGGCACAACCAACTAAGCTAGAAATTCAAATTCCAACCAACTAAGCTAGAAAATTCAAATTCTAATGTGGACTTTGATGCAGCATTCAATATGAACCAGCTATGAAGAGATAGTCATAAATTCCTGCAGACAACTCCAAATGATACATTGACAAATGTGTTAGAAAGCTGACTTCAAGATCTTTTACGGCTATAAATCTTGACATTTAATTCTCTGCACAGCAATATCAGTTCTTTTACGAAATTACCCCTCATTCTGGTTCATGTGCACTCTTGACTATTGTAATAATTTGCACCCCTTGATGATCTATCATGAATCCCATGGATTGTAACACTCTTGTGTCAAACACTCTTTGAAAGGATAACAAGCTCACCACCAGGGTAAACACCAATGGGATACAGAAAATTCACCACCCAAGGATGTAAACCAAGGATACAGGGCTCAAACTAACTCACCACTCTATGGAATCCACCAAGAGATACAGAGTTAAGGAGAAATCAGTATAAACACTGAAATTTCACTCAAATTCGAATTCAAAACTTCACTTCTTGAATACACAACTTTAGAGCTTAAATAACTTGGAACAACCCTCCAAGCATAGGTAAAAGACAATAATTAAATGATTTCAACAATTACAGCTCAACTACTACATTGAAAACTCATTTATTAACTAAGACTCATAAGTAAACTCATTAGGTAATAATGCACAACCAACTAAGCTAGAAATTCAAATTCCAACCAACTAAGCAATCAAATTCAATTTATAGAGTAGACTTTAATGCACCATTAACTATGAACCAGCTGTGAAGAGATAGTCATAGATTCCTGCAGACAACTCCAAATGACACATTGACAAATGTGTTAGAAAGCTGACTTCAAGATCTTTTATAACCACAAATCTTGACATTTAATTCTCTGCACAGCAATACCAGTTCTTTTACAAAATTATCCCTCATTCTGGTTCATGTGCACTCTTGACCATTGTAATAATTTGCACCCTTTGATGATCTATCATGAATCCCATGGATTGTAACACTCCTGTGTCAATGTCGTCTAAACACTAACAATCAAAAAAGAAAAACAAACAAAAATATGAATCAACAATGAAAACAAAATAACAAATCGATTAGAAAATCAATCCCCGGCAACGGCGCCAAAAACTTAATGCGTTCGAAACTAGCAAGTATACTAGTCGCACAAGTAATAAAGTGATAAGTAGATATCGTTCCCACGAGGTTTGATTCTAATTGAATTTGTTATTTTCCAGCAATAATAAACTAAACATGGGGGGTTTTGTTGATTGATTAACTAAACTTAATACGAAAGCAAATGAAGAATAACACAAAGCAAAGTTAAATGGGGTGAAAAATCAATGAGAGACACTTGGTTAAGAGTTCATTCTCTGCCACAAGATATGAATTTGTGAATTAACATAGAATTGTAATCCAATTACAACATTGAAGTTATCAACCGTAGATAACAACAAGCTCTGTTATCCCAATCTTTCCTTACTTTGTTGTTAAATAAAACAAGCTCTTTATTTAAATCTCTATCCATTAAACAACCTAGAACAAGCTCTCTAAGTTTAATTCAATAGAAGCATTACGATAAGAAAGACAGGTTGATCTAAGCAATAAACACA
>SNVD02014225.1:0-88704 GCA_013180625.2 Boswellia sacra
CTTGAAATGGGTGCTGCACCCTTGGTTGATTGAAACCTGGTGGTCGATTTGGTATGGCATTTGGGTCAATTGGTTGACGATTCGCATATCTTAAATTAGGGTGATCTCTCCATCCAGCATTGTAAGTATTGGAGAAAGGGTCATACCTTTGCCTTGGTTTTCCTGGAAATCCACCCATGGCATTGGCTTGTTCTGTATCTCCTTCTTGCAAAGTTGGACACATGTCGGTTGGATGGTCCATGGTAGAACATACCCCACATGCATAAGATTGCTGCATATTTCCTACAGCCATTTTTTTTACAAGAGAGGTAAGTTCACAAAGTTGTTGTTCAATGTTTGAAGTACTTACCTCATTTACTCTTTTTGGTAGTTGTAGCTCGAATTGACTGCTGAATTGTTGGGAGTTCGCTGCCATGTCACTAATCAAACGTCTTACAACGTTCGGTGTTTTATTAACTAGTACTCCACCACTAGCAGCATCAATGATACTCCTTTCCATTGGTAAGAGACCCTCATAGAAATATTGAATTAGGAGTCCATCACTAATTTGGTGGTTTGGACAGCTGGCACATAACCTTTTAAATCTCTCCCAATATTCATGAAGAGATTCTCCATTGTGTTGTCGAATGCCACTAATATCTTTTTTAATATTTGTAACTTTCGAAGCTGGAAAGTATTTCTCCAAAAAGAGTTTACTCATCTCATTCCAAGTGATAATGGTACCTGGTGGTAGGTAGTATAACCAATCTTTTGCCGAATCTGCTAATGAGAATGGGAAAGCTCTCAATTTAATTTGCTCTTCAGAAACGCCGGTTGGCTTCATAGTTGAGCATACCACATGAAATTCTTTGAGGTGTTTGTTCGGATCCTCTCCTGCAAAACCATGAAATGTAGGCAAGAGATGAATCAGTTCAGATTTAAGTTCAAAATCTATCTCAAAATTGGTGCTTATGCATAGCGGTTGTTGATCAATAATTGGAGCCGCTAACTCCTTAAGAGTCTGATCGTTTTCCATCGCCATTGCTTCTGATTCATATTTGATTGAACTGCAAGAAGATGGGAGGGAAGTGTGTCGTGCAAGGTCAAATTCTGGAGGTGGAGTTGAAATTGACCGATTTAGCCTTAAATTCGAGGATTGGAGAAACTCCTTAATTCTCTTAAGTCGTTGATCCGCTTCTCCCTCGGACATAAAAGCCTAAACACAAACAATTAGGAAATAACAATCAAGAATTAGTAGTAAAAACAGAACAACAAATTGATTAGAAAATCAATCCCCAGCAACGGCGCCAAAAACTTGATGCGTTCGAAACTAGCAAGGATACTAGTTGCACAAGTAATAAAGTGATAAGTAGATATCGTTCCCACGAGGATTGATTCTAATTGAATTTGTTATTCAAAAGCAACAACAGAATACATGGGGGGTTTTGTTGATGGATTAACTAAATGAAATATTAATGTAAATGCACAATAACACAACACAAAGTAAAATGGAGTCAAAAATCAATGAGAGACACTTGGTTAAAGGATCCTTCTCTACCACAAGATATGGATTTGCGAATTAATCGTAAAATTGTCATCCAATTACAGTATTGAAGTTATCAACCGTAGATAACAACAAGCTCTGTTACCCCAATCTTTCCTTACTTTGTTGTTAAATAAAACAAGCTCTTTATTTAATCTCTATCCATTAAACAACTAGAACAAGCTCTCTAAGTTTAATTCAATGGAAGCATTATGATAAGAAAGATAGGTTGATCTAAGCAATAATCACACAGGTTCGGATTATTTAACCTAGGTTGTATTTTTCAATTACAATCTCTGATCACAATTTTGCTACTAATGATTCGAAATTCATGACAATTACGGATCAAGATTTCTAATCTAGCAATAGACAATAACCAGATTATATTCAGTTGGCCACCCCAAATACAATCAGCAAGCAAATCATAAGCATTAGATATAGGAAAATGCAAACAACTTCAATTAGAGAATTGGATAACAATTTCTTACACAATCAACTCACAAAAACCATATCAGGGACTTTGAAATCACCCTCAACCAATTCAGATTCAGTTACACATGTTTAAGAACGTGGTAAATACAATACAACATGGAGACATTCCCGAAAATGAAAGGGAAGGGAAAAACTTAGCAAATTTGATGTAATTCTCTTTGGATTGTAGTTCTTCCTCTTTCCAAGCTTCCTTTCTCCTTCAAGAACTCCAGAGATGAAAGAATTCCAGAGCTGCAGCCTCTCACCACGTTCTCCCCTCTTCAAGTTATGAAAATAAAACCCTAAAATATGTTTATTACTCTGCTACAGTAACTTGCTACAGTGCCCCCGTATTTAATAACATGCTACAGTGATATGTGGAATTACAAATATACACTTCTCATACCATTTTTATCATAACTTTTGGTACACTACATAAATTCGTGAACCGTAAATTTCTCCAGAAAATAGACTTCGAGAGCTTTTCAATGGTATATAGCATGTTATCCGGTTAATTGTATATCGATACAATCAACTCCGAGAAATTGGCTGATTAGCAGAGGTGAAAATGAAGGGTTTTACTCCATTTTTGTGCAAGTTGCTCCAAGACTCCTACAAACATCAAAACCACACAAAACCATAAAAATACCAAGGAATATAGCAAAGAAACATGGACAAATTGATATGAAAGTAATACATAAATAGACACCTATCAATAAGCAATAATACATAAAACTCAACAGAGCAATAATAGACAAAGGAATCAACTAGGATTTGTAGTCAAAGTATATAACATGGAATATGTGGCAATGCATTTATCAGTGCTATATGGCTTTGGACAGTATAAGTGGCAACTCATTAACCAGAACAAAAAGAGAAAAATAGAAACACAGACATGAAAACCAAGTTAGATCTGGCACTGCATTAGAAAATCTAACCCCAAAGCTTAAACAAAGTAGCCATGCCACTCAAACTCAATGGATATGCGGGATATCCAGATAAATATAAGCCTTTATTTAAGTGAAGTCTTTCTAAGTACATAGAAACAAGAAAATGAATTACCTTGACTCAACCTCACTGCTTGTACTCACAGGAGTTGTACTTAGTGGAGTTCTTCCTCCCCTGCCAAAGGCAACCTTCATCAGTTTTTGTTGCAAATTTTTAAGATCTTAAAAGTATATGAATAAACAAGTTGGACAGATACCAGAACTAATTTTGGTTGAATAGTCTTTAGCAAAGGTTGAACTTTCTGTGGCCTCCAAAAGAAATATTACAGTTAGTTTTTAAGTTGAACTAATTTTGCTGTATTATAGTTAACTAAAGAGCAAAGACCAAGGGTCAAAAACAGAGTAATAAATCCAATTCTTATAAGCTTACGAGTAACATCAGTGCACCACCACAAGTGAGAGGTGCACCACCACAAGTGAGAGGTTCCACCACAAAAACAGCAACTGCAAAACACCCTAACTTCACTGTCACCATCGCCACTTGCAGATTCCATACGCGCAGATCCAATGCTGTCTATTTCATCCATAAAAATGATTGATGGAGCATGCTCCCTGTTGTCGAAAAAAGAGGAGTCACACTCATAAGATAAGAAAATGAAAGAAAGAACAGTGAAATACAGGGGGATCATCAACCAGAAGAAATAGTAGTCATCTGGAATTGTATGCTAGTAGAAACATTATCGAATCATCAAGATAACATTAGGAAAAAAAGGTGCAAAATATAACAAATTAACTATCTTCAATCACATTAGAAAGTAAAAGTATATCACAAGACAAAAGGTAAAACAGAAAACTAAAGGAAGAAGAATCCATCATGAATGAGACTGCTTAATGGGGAAGAGAATCAAACCTTGCCATTACAAAAAGTTCTCTAACCATTCTAGAGCCTTCTCCAATGTATTTCTAAACTAACTCTGAACAAAAAACCCTGATGAAAGTACAATCAGTATGGTGAGCCACCGCTTTAGCCAACAACGTTTTACCAGTACCAGGCGATCCATATAGCAGCACCGCTCTAGATTTACGTAGGAAGGAAAAATAAAAGATTTCTTTTTAAATTGAGACCTAAACAAGGACTCCATGTTATAGCAAGTTTTAACAAGTTTTAAGTAACCTGAAAAGCACACAACTAAGAGTCAGTTGTGAAAGTTACATGCCTTGGAAGAAGACAAGCTCCTAAAACAGTGGATTGCAAACTTAAATAGGTTGGAGACGGAGCAGAAGTCATAAAAAATTTAAGAGTTAAAAGACTACAGCATTTTAGAATTAGGTTTTCCATGAAACAAAATATTAGAGATTCTAAATTGGTCACCATTGCCCCAAGTGAAATTCCCATCAAACTTGCTACATAGTTCTTAAAACAGAATTGGATCATCTTACTAGCACAATGTTAAACTAAATATAGTTCTCATCCCACCGACTTTCTGTACATTAGGGCCATAAGAAACTGATTAAAGCACAAGATATGCAAAAGCTTAAGGACAGACTTCTAGGAAGCAAGGTATACTACCTTCAAGCTCCCCAAAAGGAGAGAACAGACAGAAGGTGGCTGAAGTACATGGTATAATTGCTAAAATACAATTTACAACTACGGCATTCTTCTATATAACGGTTCCACTGAAAACAAACAAATAGGATTGCTTGGTAAAGATCTTGTAAGCACACTTAACTGACAGTTGAAGGGCTTTAAAGAAATGTTAAAACACCTATTATTGTGAAATAAGGATCTATATCAAAAAAGGATGATGTTAGAATTGAGTGAAGAAATATATATCTACACAGGGTATCCAGCTAAAATTAGGAAGGAATGTGAAAAACATAGATAATCCATCCACAACCTAAAAGTGCATCTATCAAATTTCAAAATTCTAAAGTATGTGAGAAAATTAGAACTTTCGGTGAAATTTACATAAATATGATTTCAAGGGAAGATGAAGACTTTAAAGAAACACAGGACTTTAATTCTGAGGAACTCACCATAAGCAGGAGGATTTGCAATAATTGCCTGAGCTCTAAAGGACACACCAGTTTCCATATCTGGCTCCGTACATGCTGGAAGAAGAGATTCTATAATGGCCTTCAGTTGCTTTTGTTTTAGAACTGAGGATGAGGTACATGCAATCATTGCTCGCGGTCCTTGGATGTTTGGAGGTAAATTCATTTACCTGAAGCAATGGCATCCGCATCTGGTTTTCAATCTTACAGAATTTCGGGCACTACCAGTTTGGATCCGTTTGTATGGCCTGCCGTTTCCTTTGTGGACAACCAAAGGCCTTAGCATTATCTCCAGCATGGTTGGAGAACCTCAATCTTGTGATAAGGCGACTTCTGATCTCTCTAGATTGGAGTATGCGAGGGTTTGTGTTCTTATTGATGCAAGACGCCCTCGAGTTAAGAACTTTGAGTTCAGGTGCAAACTCTCTCCGGAGCCCATCGAAATTCAAGTTGAATATGAGTGGACTCCAAAACATTGCCCCAAATGTTGCATGTTTGGTCATCGTTGTCCAGAACCGGTAAAGACTTCAAGTCCAGATAAGAATGAGGTTAGCACCTCTGATAGTACCCCTTTGAGAAAAGAAAAGGATGTGACCAAGGTCACTGATTGCACCAAAATAGTTACTATTCCAGAAATGTCTGCAGTGCAAGTTGAGCCTCCGAAGGCTACTACAGTTCCGAGTGCAGAGTCAGTTTCAGATTCTGATTTTCCATCTCCTTTTGCGACTGACGAGGGTAGACTTTTGGGTACTATCAAGTGTTCTACAAATCGTGAGGCATCTATTTCCTCAGGGCGGATACCTCCTGAGTCTTCTCCCACTCGTTTGGAGCCTTTGAATGGGCTTAGTGAGGATGATCAATCTGATAGGATTGACCATACTCATTCGGACACCTCAGCTACCCCGGTAAAGAAGGGTAAGAAGAAGAAAAACAAGAAGGGTTAAAGCTCTTGTATTTTTATGTTTTAGACCGTTTGTGATCATTTCTCTTCTATATTGTTAAGGCCGTTTGTGGCTTTTTTTACTTTGTTTTAGGCCGCTTGTGGCCTTCATTTTCTATCTTTTTGTTGGATTGTATGTTTGGACTTTACGTCATTTTGTAATTCTTGGGGTATGCCCCTCGGATTTTTGTACATTATAACTTTTTGGATTTATATTACTAAGTAACTTTTCCAAAAAAAAAGCTTTCTTTGTATTGATATTTCTCCTGGTCTAGATGGGATCAAACCTTTATTCCTTGCCATATCTAAAATAAAAAATCATTAAATGGTTAACTTTGAAAGGAGGGGAAAAAAAGGTGGGTCTTTCAACAAAATCCTGAAACTAACATAACCTTAAAATATATAAATAATCCACATTAGGGACCTTACATCCTGCCAAAACCCAAGGATCACCACCCAAAGGAAAAAACTCTACACAACCTGACCTCACAAAAGTTTTGAAGTTAGCATATGTTGCCAACCTGACACGATGACCAAACTCCTGCAAGCAAACACTTAACCAATTTAAAAAAAATGATCAAATAGCACAGCATACTGCAAATAAGCAATTAGCAATGCTTCTTTTCGACAAAGGAAGATCAATTAAAATGTCATAGTCTCAAACCACTTGTTTCTGTAGGCATACAATTCACTACTCCCATTAGTGGATCAGTACTTAAGAGCATAGTGAAGTTCTAATATGTCATCTAAGAAAATGTTTATGCGTCAGAATAATTTTTCAAAAAGATTAAAATCTCCAACTAAATGACTTTTCTCTTATCACATCACCCAAACAACACAAAATAAAAAGATTCCTTCCCCTGCCCCCTTAAGGCTGCTGTAAACAGAACTGAACCCTAGACCTTTTGGTCCACAATAAAGGGTCTTACCAACTAAATTATCTGCTTGGGGAAATGAAATATCATAGATTATACTTAGAAACAAATGTGTGGTGAGAGAAACCAGAGACATAAGAACAAGATATTATAGCAAAACAGTGAGCAAGTGAAAATCTTTTTTAAACTAGTGACATAGTAATAGAATACTGTAGCAAAATTGTAAACAAGGGTAAAAATTAGACAAAGTAAAACATGCCTGAAGTCTCTTGGCCATAGCCAGAAACAGCTATACATCTCCTCTTGTTCCAACCACAAGAATGGCAATTTGCAATCTCGGAATTAATTTTTTGGGTACTGAAAAACTTCTATTATAAAAAATGATAGGTTCTACTTCAGCAGACTACAACTCTAACAATTCTGAAGCTACAGGTGTACTTTTTGTTAAATCAACTTCCACAGTCCCATCATTTTGGATCCTGACTAGTTCCACAATTAGCTTTTTCTAAAGGAAAAAGATATGGAGAAATCATAAACAATAGCAGAAAATAAAAGGTAATCCGGAATCACAAATATAGACATTGAGAAAAAGATAAAAAAGATGAATATCTGTTATCACTTTCCTAACAAAGAGTAATAAAAAGATGGCAGGCTCATAAAAGAGCCACAATAAATGGTCCAAATGTGACTAAGCTGCTTAAACACTTTACTACGTGGAAGAAATGGATATTCAAGCCACAGCTGCCTCAGTTGATAGTTTACGAAGAAACGATATTGTAGATTTATAATGTCAAACTCTTGTTCAAACACTGGGGCAAATTGGATAAGAATGTGTTTTCATTATTAGAAAACAAGTTAATCATTGACTATTGATAAGTGTCTATTTATGTATTATTTTCATATCAATTCGTCCATGTTTCTTTGCTATATTCCTTGGTATTTTTATGTTTTTGTGTGGTTTTGATGTTTGTAGGAGTTTTGGAGCAACTTGCACAAAAATGGAGTAAAACCCTTCATTTTCACCTCTGCTAGTCAACCATCTTCTCGGATTTCATTGTATTGATATACAATGAACCCGATGACATATCATATACCGTTAAAAAGCTCTCGAAGTCTACTTTTTGGAGAAATTTACGGTTTATGAATCCATTCAGTGTACCGAAAGTTGTAATCAAAACAGTGTGAGAAGTGTAGAAATGTAATTCCACACATCACTGTAGCATGTATAGTACGGGACACTGTAGCACGTTACTGTAGCAGAGTATTTAAACACATTTTAGGGTTTTATGTTCATAACTTGAAGAGGGGAGAACGTGGAAGAGGCTGCATCTTTAGATTTCTCTCATCTCTTGGAGTTCTTGAAGGAGATTGAAGGCTTGGAAAGAGGAAGAACTACAAATCCTAATAGATTTAATCAATTTTGCTAAGTTTCCCTTTCCCTCTCATTTTCTGGAATGTCTCCATATTGTATTGTATTGGTATTCTGTCTGAATATGTGTAACTAAATCTGAATTGGTTGAGGGTGATTTCAAAGCCCTTGATATGGTTTTTGTATGTTGATTGTGCAAGAAGTTGTTATCCAATTCTCTAATTAAAGTTGCTTGTATTTTCCTATATCTAATGCTTATGATTGCTTGCTGGATTTTATTTCGAATGGCCAATTGAATATAATCTGGTTGTTGTCTATTGCTAGACTAGAAATCTTGATCCGTAATTGTCTTGAATTTCTAATCCTTAGTAGCAAAATGTGATCAGAGATTGCAATTGGAGAATACAACCTAAGTTAAATAATCCGAGCTTGTGTGTTTATTGCTTAGATCAGCCTGTCTTTCTTTTCATAATGCATCCATTGAATTAAATTTAGAGAGCTTGTTCTGGGTTGTTTAATGGATGGAGATTAAGTAAAGAGCCTATTTTATTTAACAACAAAGTAAGGAAAGATTGGGATAATAGAGCTTGTTGTTATCTACGGTTGATAACTTTAATGCTGTAATTGGATGACAATTCTGTGATTAATTTGCAAATCCATATCTTGTGGCAGAGAATAATCCCTTAACCAGATTTCTTTCATTGTGTATTTCTCAATTGATTTAACTTTGCATTGTATTATTCTTCATTTGCTTTCGAATTGAGTTTAGTTAATCAATCAACCCCACCAAAAAACCCCCCCCCATTTATTCTGTTTTCGCTTTCACATAACAATTCAATTAGAGTCCAATCCCTCGTGGGGAACGTATCTTTTTTTTTAAAAAAAAAACCCCCCTTCCATCACTTTATTACTTGTGCGACTAGTATACTTGCTAGTTTCGAACGCATAAGTTTTTGGCGCCGTTGCCGGGGATTGATTTTCTAATCGATTTGTTATTTTGTTTTCATTATTGATTCGTATTTTGTTTGTTTTTCTTTTCTGATTGTTTGTGTTTAGGTGACATGGCAGTAAACTTTCAACAATTCAGTAGCCGATTTAAGCCACAATTACATTGGAGTGTAAATGAGGTAAGCACTCAGAACATTGAACAACAACTTTCTGGGCTAACTTCTCTTGTGAAAAACATGGCTGTAGGACATATGCAGAAATCTTATTCATGTGAGGTATATTCTGCCATGGGGCATCCAATCGACATGTATCCAACTTTGCAAGGAGATATGGAACAAGCCAATGCCATGGATGGATTTCCAGGACAAACAAGGCAATAGTATGATCCCTTCTCTAACACTTACAGTGCTGGATGGGGAGATCACCCTAATTTTAGTTACTCGAATCATCAACCAATCGCCTCAAATGCCATACCAATTCGGCCACAAAGTTTCAATCAACCTAGAGTGCAGCAACCATTTCAAATGCAACCACCACCAATGCCACATCCAGCACCGCAACCAGCTTCGCAAAACTCAGGTATGTCTCTCGAAGATATTGTTAATGCACTTGCCACTAACACAATGCAATTCCCGCAGGAAACTGGGGCAAGTATCCAAAACCTGGCAAATCAAATGGGACAATTGGCTACTAGCATGAGCAAATTCGAGGGCCAAGACCTGTCTCTTATACACATCTAGATGTGTATAAGAGACAGATCCAGGAGAGACTGTTAGTGCGATAACTTCGCGAGGTGGAGAGCAATTAGATATCTTGCCAAGGAAACCACAAACTGATGAAGGAGATGACACCACTTCCACCATGAACAAAACACTGACTTCTCAGGTAAATCCTATAACTCCCATTCCTTCATATGTTTCTCCTCCAATTTTTCCTAGTAGATTTGCAAAATCGAAGGAGGAACAAGAACAAGAAATCCTGGAAACTTCTCACAAAATCGAGGTAAATATACCACCTCTGGATGCTATCGAGCAAGTACCTCATTATACAAAATGTCTCAAGGAGTTATACACCAGCAAAAGAAAGTTAAAAAGAAATGAGAAAGTAAGTATTGGGGAAAATGTTTCAGCTGTACTACAAAGAAAAATTCCTCCGAAATGCAATAATCCAGGTACGGTCACCATTCCATGCACCATTGGTAAAACCAAGTTTGAAAGAGCTATGTTAGATTTAGGAGCATCTATTAATATCATGCCATATTCTATTTATGCTTCTTTAAATCTTGGACTTTTTGCGGAAACTGGTATTACCATTCAGCTTGCTGATCATTTTAATGCATATCCCAAAAGAGTTGTGGAAGATGTGCTTGTGCAGGTGAATCAATTGGTTTTCCCAGCAAACTTCTATGTCCTTGAAATAGAGGATGAGACATCTCCTAATCCAACTCCGATTCTGTTAGGGAGATCATTCTCAAAAGCTGTTAGAACCAAGACTGATGTTCATGATGGCACTCTCATCATAGAGTTTGATGGCAAGGTGATATATTTCAATATTTTTGAGGCAATAAGGTACTCTAGTCACTTACATTCTGTTTTTGCAGTTGACGTTGTTGATTCTTTGCCACAACAATGTTTTGAGTTAACTCGCAAGAATGGAGTGGATGTTGCCATTAGTGAACACATAAGGATAGAAAGTTTCAAAGAACCAAGAAAGCTGATACAAGTGTCTAAAGAAGTGGAGGAAGCTGTGACAAGCTTTGATGAGACTATAGCTATCACCACAAATAGGTATGATGTTTCGTACATTGAATTGCCTTTATCTAATGAGAAACTTCTTCCTTCTGTGATGAAAGCCAATACCTTGGAGCTTAAGTCACTTCCAGATCATTTGAATTATGGATTCTTGGTGAGAATGATACTTTGCGAGTTACAATGGAAATGGGCCTTGCACGAATACAAGAAGATAAACTCGTCCGAATACTTACAGATCACAAATAGCTATTGAGTGGACAATTGTTGAAATCCAAGGCCCATCCATATGCATTGACCGTATCTTGTTAGAAGAGGGATCCACGCCCATTAGAGAAGCACAACGAAAATTGGATCCTCCCATGATGGAACCAACGTCGGGCTGAGGACGTTAAACCAAGCGCTTATTGGGAGGCAACCCAATTTTTTGAAAAATTAAAAAAAAGAAGAAAAGAAAAATAAAATGAGGTAATAATGATCGATTTTTGTGTCTCAAGGAGATTCCTTTCGTAGGCCATCAAATTGATCAGGTTTTATCTCTCTTTGCCAGCTGTCTCATTTGTTTTTATATTTTTTACTTGTTTTTGACTTTTGTTTGCTATGGTGTTGTTATCTCTTTTATGTGTTTTTAGTTTCGTTTCTACTCTTTTCTTTTCCTTTCTTTTGTTTAATTTGATTACTCTGTGCTTTGAGCTCATTTGTGCAGCAGCTTGTGGAAACATCCAAACGGAAGTTGAAGTCATTCGCCAAAGGTTTGAAACGTGCATATCTTGGAGAAAAACAAAATCAATCGCATTATCAGTAATAGCTCTCCTTTTCTCCTCTTCAATGGATGCTGATATCTTTATGTCAAACCTTCGTAAATATTTTCCTTCACTTCCTCAAAATGCTGTGTTTAAAATTTATAAAGTACGGATGACTAGACTTTGGGCGTTGATGCTCCTAAATGTGCCTGCTGATATCTGATGGCTTATCGAAGCCCAGGTGAGATTGTCCGATGAGCCGGACATTAATCTCGCAAAATACATGCCTGGTCTAGGAAAGAGCTACTACGCCAAGAGGCGAAGAGCGAAAAGGTTACAAGTATGTTATAAATGTGCTAGATGGAATTGTAATCAGACTTGTCGTTCATTAGGTTTTGTGTCTAGGAACAGAGAAGATAAACTTTCGTTTATTAAGAATGGTTTGATAATGAGTCGCTGGATAATGTTTTATTAACTCTTGAGTCACATTCTTGTGGACTTGTTCAGCGTGTATTGCTTTATCTATGGACACAATTTCGTGATGAATTGCAGTGTTATAGTCTAGGGAATCTGACTAAAATCGACCCTGTTTGCCATTTTATAAGAAAACTGGATGGGAAGCAAATCCCCGACTCATAGAAGGCGTTTCAGCCGTTACTGGACGTAAAACCAAAGGAAGATGTGAGCCACAATCACAACTACTTGTATATTTGAATGTGTGTAGTTGTTGTCGAATTTTATTTCTTTCTTGTTTCGTTTGATCTGATTATCAACGTTATTTTTGTGTTGTTGTTGTTTGTTGATTTTGTTTGTTTTAATTTCAAGTTTTCTTTTTGACAAACCAGATGACTACCCCATGATATAAGCACACGTGGAAGACAAGTGTGGAGGTTTTGTCAACCTCCGCCGAAAGTATATCTTTACTTTTCATGCTTCACGTGGGAGACAAGGGTGACGGTTTTGTCAAACCCCACCGAAAGTATATCTCTAATTGTCATGCTTCACGTAGGAGACAAGTGTGGCGGTTTTTTCAAACCCCACCGAAAGTTTATCTCCATTTTTCATGCACACGTAGGCGACAAGTGTGGAGGTTTTGTCAAACCCCACCGAAAGCATATCTATTTTTTCAAATCTCGGGGCGATAAATCTACATCGAACAACCCCCACCGAAAGTATGTCCCCATGTGTCAAATTTGAGAGTTTTACGTGTGTATATATCCATTCTACATATTTTCATATGTCATTCTATAACCTGTCTTGCACTTGAAAAGCATAATACCTAACGTGTCTTACACAGGATTAGAGCACGTGTAAAAATGGAGAAAACACAAATTCGGCGATTCCGCAACATATGCGTATTTTGCGGATCGCAATTTGGCAAAGATGGAGAGTTTACAACAGCAGCTCTTGATCTTGGTAGGACATTAGCTGCGAGGGGTATTAATTTGATTTATGGAGGGGGTAGTCTTGGGTTAATGGGGTGTGTGTCGACAGCTGCATCCCTAGGAGGGAGCAAAGTTCTCGGCATTATCCCTAAACCTTTAGCTGTACGAGATATCGTAGGCAACACAATCGGGGAAGAGTTACAAGTCTCTAGCATGCATGAGCGTATTGCACATATGGTCATTAAATCTGATGCATTTATAGCTTTGCCCGGTGGTTATGGTACATTAGAGAAGATATTTCAAATCACCTCTTGGGCACAGCTAAACATCCATTCGAAACCCATTGGTTTGTTAAATGTAATTTTTTTGATGGTTTGTTGTCTTTTCTTGATCAAGCAGTAGAAAAAAACTTTATCTCACAGTCGGCGAGGCAAATCCTGGTTACAGCTTCAACTGCAGGGGAGTTAATTGACAAACTACAAGAATTCGTCTATTCGCCTGATCCAACAACAGCTCGGATTGATTGGTCTGGAGAAGGCAATAAGAGGCGTAAACTGGATTTAACGCTCCATCTGTAATCTCTATCAGCTGGTTTGCTTTGTTTTCGTTTGCTTTCTTTTTATTGTGTTTATTTGAGTTTTTTTTTATGTCATTTCTTTTTGAGTTTTTTCAGGTTGTTTCTTTTGTCCCAGGTAATATTTTCTAATCTTGGTTTTTAGAGTGGTGGCTTAAAAAGTGTAAGTCCTCTTGAAACGCATTTTGGATCTCTTTAATCCATAATGGCTGAATAAGGAGGCTAACTTCTAAACTTTTTAGACCCATTCTTACTTACTTGTTTTTGTTTGCTGGTTTGTTGGACTTTGTTATTTTATTAGTAAGTTTTGTTTTATGTAATTTAGAGTTGTTATGTGTTGTCTTTATTAGTTTCGTTTCAAAAAGAGAAATTTGTGGAAAACAACTTGAGAATGGCAGAATATGGGGTTTCTTGAACCCTTAAAACGCATTCTCTCTAAATAAATCTGTAGTTTGTTTATTTCATGTTGTTTGAAGTGTCTTGTTTCTTGTTTTGTTCTTTCATAATAAAGGTATATAGGCTGGAAACCTTAAGTCTGCGGGCTACTGGTCCTAAGGATTGTTGAAATATACAATCTTGACTCAGGTGTAACAACGCCACGTACCTCTTTTCTTGCATTTTGTGGGTCGATGATAAGATAATGATTGAATTAAGAATAACTCTTGGAAAATGATAAATGATGCATGGATCTGTGTGCTTGAAATGTTTATTGGTTTTCGCTTTGCTTTTGATTCCTTGCGCAACATTGAGCACTGAGCTATTATCACTGAGTTATTTGTTCACTTAGAGAAAGTTTATGTAATTTAAATGTTTCTTCAGATTTCAATGAATTCTAGAACTTGTTTGATGGTCACTCGAGGCGAAATCCTAGGCTGTGCAACATTGGGGAAATGATTTAGGCCATCTTTGGACCGTTTGAGCCTTAATAGCCAACCTTGACTGAAATTGATCCCTAGTTACCCCTTTGAGCCTCTGTAAGCCTTTTTCTTTGTTAACTCACTAAAAGATTTCCTAACCTCAAATGAATTTTTTCCAAACAGTTTATCCCTTACCTATGAGCATGTAGATCATTCACAATTAAATTTTGAGCTATGTTCTGGTTTTGGGAAGTTAGAGGAGGTTGGGATGTGTCATGAGCAATGCAAGTGAGTTCTATTGTGTTTGAAAAAAAAAAAAAAAGAAAAAAAACCAATCTGTACTTATCGTCCACGTACTTACACATTGAGGACAATGTGTTGTTTAAGTGTGGGGGAGGGGAAGTGTAATAAAAAAAAAAGAAAAAAAAAACAAAAAAGAACAAAAGAAGAAGAATAAGAGATCTATACCCTTAAGTGTTCTTAAAAAGAATGAAACAACAAAGTGTGGGGGTGTAGTTTTCTTTTGTTTTCTGCAAAAAAAAAAAAAAAGATTGAGTGTTCTAAATAAGTTTGGGGGAGTAACCTGGTGAATTGAAATGAAGTTGTGTTATAGGGTTGAGCTCTACATAGTCTTGAATGATTTATGTGTTTGTGGGTGATTTGAGCCAAATTATTATCCTTTATCATACCTTCACCCAAGCCAAACGTTACAAGCTTAATAAAGTCCTACTTGATCCTTGGTGTTGTGCATGTCTACATTAGTGGAGAGTGACTTGAAAAGCAGGCCTATGGAGTTCATTTATACACACATCTTTAATATTAAATATGATTCATTTTTATGCATAAACTCATCCGGGTTACAAGTGATTAGGTGAGAATGGCTCTACACACACACACTTGAGGAATTGAAGTGAAGCGAAACTAATCTTTGAGATGAAATTCTTGATCAAGTGCATTATTTTGAAGTTTTCCTTGGGTTATAATTAAGTACAATCTTTGAGGCCTATTTGCAAGTTGAAGCATTTGTGTGTTTTAATTTTTCTTTGATTCTGTTTCGGTTTAGTTTTGTTTCATATCGTTTAGTTGCTCGAGGACTAGCAAAGTCTAAGTGTGGGGGAATTTGATAGGTGTCTATTTATGTATTATTTTCATATCAATTCGTCCATGTTTCTTTGCTATATTCCTTGGTATTTTTATGTTTTTGTGTGGTTTTGATGTTTGTAGGAGTTTTGGAGCAACTTGCACAAAAATGGAGTAAAACCCTTCATTTTCACCTCTGCTAGTCAGTAATCTTCTCGGATTTAATTGTATTGATATACAATGAACCCGACGACATATTATATACCGTTGGAAAGCTCTCGAAGTCTATTTTCTGGAGAAATTTACGGTTTATAAATCCATTCAGTGTACCAAAAGTTGTAATCAAAACAGTGTGAGAAGTGTAGAAATGTAATTCCACAAATTACTGTAGCATGTATAATACGGGACACTGTAGCACGTTACTGTAGCAGAGTATTTAAACACATTTTAGGGTTTTATTTTGATAACTTGAAGAGGGGAGAACGTGGAAGAGGCTGCAGCTTGGATTTCTCTCATCTCTTGGAGTTCTTGAAGGAGATTGAAGCCTTGGAAAGAGGAAGAACTACAAATCCTAAGAGATTTCATCAAATTTGCTAAGTTTTCCCTTTCCCTTTCATTTTCTGGAATGTCTCCATATTGTATTGTATTTGTATTCTGTCTGAATATGTGTAACTAAATCTGAATTGGTTGAGGGTGATTTCAAAGCCCCTGATATGGTTTTTGTGAATTGATTGTGCAAGGAATTGTTATCCAATTCTCTAATTGAAGTTGCTTGTATTTTCCCATGTTTAATGCTTATGATTGCTTGCTGGATTGTATTTGGGTGGCCAACTGAATATAATCTGGATATTGTCTATTGCTAGACTAGAAATCTTGATCCGTAATTGTCTTGAATTTCTAATCATTAGTAGCAAAATTGTGATCAGAGATTGCAATTGGAGAATATAACCTAAGTTAAATAATCCGAGCTTGTGTGTTTATTGCTTAGATCAACCTGTCTTTCTTTTCATAATGCATCCATTGAATTAAATTTAGAGAGCTTGTTCTAGGTTGTTTAATGGATAGAGATTAAATAAAGAGCCTGTTTTATTTAACAACAAAGTAAGGAAAGATTGGGATAACAGAGCTTGTTGTTATCTACGGTTGATAATTTCAATGCTGTAATTGGATGACAATTCTGTGATTAATTCGCAAATCCATATCTTGTGGTAGAGAATAATCCCTTAACCAGATTTCTTTCATTGTGTATTTCTCAATTGATTTAACTTTGCATTGTATTATTCTTCATTTGCTTTTGTATTGAGTTTAGTTAATCAATCAACAAAACCCCCCATTTATTCTGTTTGCGCTTTCAAATAACAAATTCAATTAGAATCAATCCTCGTGGGAACGATATCTTACTCATCACTTTATTACTTGTGCGATTAGTATACTTGCTAGTTTTGAACGCATCAACTATGTCCATAAAAATTTATGAGCATGGATGATCAAAAAAAATTACAGGCAGTCAAAAGCATGTGATTCTGTTATCCACTGTTTCACGCTCTGATGAGTAGACAAAAGCATAATAACTTGTCAAAAGCATATGATTTTGCTAGTAGAGATGTCACTTGTAGAGAAGCAGAATTTTATTTTGAAAGCTGTAACACAAAAAATTCAGCCTAAAATCTGTAGAGATGCTGATCGAGTTTAGCCTGAGGTGGAGCTGCAAAATTTTGGAAGTACTCTAAAAGAAGAGGTAGAGGTAGAAAAACAAAATGACATAGAGAACACACTTGATGAACCTGAAATGTGAACAACTTCCTACTAGCAAAAGAGCTTCCTACTAGAAAGAGGACAAATGCTTTAAACTTGAGTCAAGGTGGAGAATTGATCAATTTGTGACTCAAGCTAATGCATTGCAATAAAAAATTTGCCGCTGCATCGCTGTCTAAGTACTGCTAAAATTGTTCTACTATTTGTCTGTTACTATTTGTCTCTAGCAGTCTTATTGTCTGTTTGTTCAGTATTTACGAATTGCTGCTATGTTCTCTGTCTTGCCCTTGCAGTCAACTACTTGTAATGCTATTTATATTGATGTGGAGTGACTGTATTGACAGGGAGGTGTATAGCACACACAAAGAACGAGTTAAGTGATCTCTTGTGCAGAAAAAGACCAGCAAGCAAGGGAAGTTCTCTAGAGAAAGGTAGAGAGCTTGAGTAGGAAATGTAGAGAGCATGGAGCATGCTGCAGCTTAAGGAGCTTGAGCTATAGTATCTCCAGGTTTCATCACAATTGGTATCAGAGCAAGGTGTCAAAGACCTGAACGTGGATTACCCGAAACAAGTAAGATTTTCTGCTGGAATAGAAGATCTTGAAGTTGCAATGGCAAACCAGGAAATGGAGATGGAAAATTTTGATGGCAAGACAATATTTTGTTTATGAAAAATGAAGATTCAAGCATGGCTTGGAAGCTTGGGGCTTGATGAAGCTTTGAAAGATGGAGGAAAAGTTCCTGAAGATTCAACATCAAAGAAACAAAGCAGCAGAAAATGAAGAGAGTTGTGTTAGCTCTCTAGTGATGCGCAGAAAACTTGTAAATGCAAAAGGTTTGCTAGTGCAGAAAACTTGTAGTGCAGAAAGCTTGTGGTGCAGAAAACTTATGTGCAGAAAACTTGTGAATGTAAAAATCTTATAAGTGTATAAAGTTTGTAAATGCAGAAAACTTGAAAGTGTAGAAGCTGTATGCTGTTAATGTAAAAATTGATTGCAGTAAGTGCAGAGAATTACAAAAACAAATCTGATTGCGTGGAGATAGGTTGTGATATCAAGAGGTCAATGTGTCAAGGTGTCTACTAGTAGAGATGTCACCTGTAGAGAAGTAGAATTTTGTTTTGAAAGCTGTAACACAAAAAATTCAGCCTAAAATTAGTGGAAATGCTGATAGAGTTGAGGCTGAGGTAGAGCTACAAAATTCTGAGAATTCTCTAAGAGAACAGGCAGAGGTATGACATAGAATAGACACTTGACGAACCTGAAGTCTCAACCTACACACTACTGCATTGCCTCTGATTCTAACACTTCTCAAGCACCTAACCAATTGCTCTCGTGTACGTCATCCTGCTCCTTTCAAGCTTACAGCCACTACTGCACTTCCTCTTGGGGGAGCTATCCCACCTAAAGCCAACTTTGTAATAATCATCCCCCCCCCAAAAAAAAAAAAAAAGAACAAAATCCCCAACTCCAAATCTCAACAAAGCTTTATCCAGGTCAAGCACATGCAATTACAAAACCTCTAACAACTTAATTTCTAACTATTATTCTTCAACTTAAGCTTTATCAAAGGCAAAGAATGCTCTGATGTGCTTTCTAATTGAGCAATCGAGAATTGGAAAGTGAGTAGAGTGCAATTACAAGGCATAACTAACCAATTTGATTCTTTGAGCATGAGATATACCATTTGAATCCTCCCCTGTACGCTTCTGATCAATATCATTCTTATGAAAAAGAGACTGTCCTATGGTTCAAGTTGGACAGAAGACAGCAATGACATACCCATTGCCAACTAATTAACTAAGTTTCCAGTGCAACTAATTAACGTATTAAAATGACATCAACCACTCAAACAAACCATGTTAAGGCTTTGTCGATACCCTTTTAGAAAGTAAAGAACGTCATTCTGCCAGCCTAGAGCTGTGCACATAATAGTTTTAGAGAGATTCTTCGATAAATTCATGATACGTGCTTTGAACATGCTTCACTGCATTAAATCAAAATATCAAAATCCAAATATTCTTAATAGGAGACAGGCATTTAAGTATCCTATGGCCAAAAAGACGACAAAAAACAAACCTCTATGGGCTAAGAAGGATTTTGCAGATGAAATTTTGAGCAAATATATGGGAATTTACTGACATAAACTACACAATTTAGACAATGGTAAGAGAGTTCAGTGACATGCTTTACAGCTCAAATTTTGCATAGAATAATTTTGCCAAAATGGACCGATCTAACTGACTTTTAGTAGCCCGAAATCAAAAGAATAGCACATTTGGGGCAAATGAAGAAGAAAAAAGAGTGTACAAAGGATGACTACCAAATTTCCCAAAGACCTCATGTCCAGAAAAATTAAGATAAAACAGAGTACTTTGAAATCATCATCGATTGGTAGTCAAAGGAGCTTGTTCACATCTTCATGGTGGCCGATATCAAACATTGCTTTCAAACAGTAACCAGTATCCATATCCTTTTGTAGGAGCTCTAAGTACTGCAAGAATTTTCAATGCAAGAAGATTCTTGAGTGAATAATTTTCCAGTCAAGATAATTCTATGCAGAGAAAATCATGGAAATAGTAAAAAGCTTTTCCCTTAAAAATTCCTCTTACTTTCTAGCATTATCCTAGTGCAGTCATACGTGAGCCTAGAATCCAAGGTCTGCCAGCTTGCACAATCTTAAAGACTCTAATCAAAATATGACATCAAAGCAGCAAATCGCTGCTGCAATTCAAAGGAAATATATCGCACCTTCATTTGTGCCTGATATTGAACATTGCTTCACACAACAACTTGTATGCAGGCATATCTGTTTGTTTCAGCTTGCAAATCCGCGTGAATTTTCTATGGAAGAAGAAACTGATAGTGAATCAGCTTCCAATCAAAACACTTCCATGCAGTAATAAATATGGAAACAGTATAAGAAAGTTCACAAACAACTCATCATGTACCTTTTAGAATTCTCCTTTTCTCATTAGATTACCATCTTTTCTTTACCCTCTAGGCAAATCCAGATCTACAATCCCACCAGCATTCCATTCGGAAAGATACTCCCATGAGACAAGAAATATTGTATATTGGTTGAATCTGACAAGAAACTTACATGATTTAGATGAAAAACAACAACATAATCCATTTATGAAAGACTGAAAAGAAAAAAATGAAAAAGAAAACAGTTATAAAGCATCATAATTAACAAATTTGTGCTTTCTAATTGAGTAATCAAGAACTGAAAACAGAGCAAATATCAGCTTACAACAATTATTTAGGCAAACATGTTAAGGCTTTGTCCATACCCTCTTAAGGAGAACCTCATTCTGCCATCCTTGTATCATACATCATTTTCTGGGAGTGATACTTCAACAAATTCATCCAAAGTTGAATTCGCTTCCCTGAATCAAATCGAAATATCAAAATCAAGTAAAAGTATCCTAATAGCCAAAAAGACAATGAAAACAAACCTCTGTGAACTAGAAGAGGATTCTGCAAAGTAAATTTGGCGCAAATCGAGAAGCCTACTAACATTAGCTGCATCAATGGCACAACAATAAGAGGCACTCAGTGAGATGTTTAACATTTCAAATTATTTCAAGAGTAATTTTGCGGTCATTTATTGCGAGTTAGCGGAGATTTGTCACTCCTTAATGATGCCTGATAGTAAAAATCGCTTTCACCTTGTAGTATGTTACTGCCAACCCTGCAATGTCTGTTAAAGAAGAATCTCGTTGCATTAGCCTCTTATTATTACCATTCTCTTAAAAACTAAGTTATTAGAGGATAGGCACTAATAGTATAGCTACATGCTTGATGTGCATGGATGAATCATGTGTACTCTTTTATTATTCACTTCTAGGACATCTCTTGTTCTACAGGCGTAAGAAGTCATAGATTTTTTCATGGACTAAAGGTTGTTATAGTCGGTAAGGTCTAAAAAGTTATGGATACTCACTTGGATTTATTATTCCTTCGGGGAGGGTTACCAACAAAACTAATGAGAAGGCAAAGACAAAATTGGATAGTAGATTTAGGCTGAAAGAAAGGCATTCCATAGCTGAGACATTGTGGAACCACGGCCTTGAGTAGTTGTCGATGAGACTGAGGTTTGTATTGATGAACCGGTCCTCTTGATCAAAAGCGTGGATTGTTGCTGCTCCTGATAGTGATTCTGCAAAGTGGTGGAGGATTGGAGCTCTCTGAATTTCTAACAAACGGGCCAGTTCTCTAGCTGTTGGTATGTAGTATCGCTGGAGTAATCACACGTAAAAACAGAAGGAAGTGAGTAATTGCTTCTTAAAAGAGAACACAATTTCTATATGCCTATTGATAGTTAGTGATTATGGTTTTTAATATCATTTTTTTAGTATGGGCAATTTATTATATGCACTTAGTTGTTCCTTTCCATATGCTTTGGCATTAATCATCTATGGACAGATCAACATTGAAAGCAAATCTTACTCGGTACCATATGCAGATAGCAGTTACTGGAATGAAGATGACAGACACTTCCCATGCTACCTGTGACATCACTGCAATGGTCCCTAGAATCTGTATTATTGAGAAAGCACACCAACCTAATATTGTTGCAAGTTCCAAGTCTAGGACACTTTGATCATTAGATGCCTGAAAATGATAAAATTTAAAGCCATCAGTCTTCTAAATATTTGTATAAAAATAAAATTTAAGCATAAAAATAAGCCTCCTCTGTTTTCTTTAATGCTTGGGACAAAGCTTTCAAGACATCACCATGAATGATCTCCTCTGCTGCTTTATCTTTATTGCTTCTATTCAACTGCTCCTTTAATTTTCTATCAAGTTCTAATCTTTCCCTGTCCCACTCACACTTCCACCTCCTCTGATTCTCCTCCCATTTCTTGGCCGCCCCTCTGTAACTACTCTTGAACTTCTTGTTTCTGGATCTTTTCGAATTCGAATCATCGAAATCCAAATCTACACACTGTGAACAAGAATCCCCTGAACAACTAGTAACAGAATCAGCTTCAGTTGCAGAATTCTTATCAGAATTGCCATCATTGGCTGCCGCTGTTTTCAGAAGTTCAAACGTGTCATCCCATAACAACCCTTTGAGCTCTTTGTGAACAGCTGAATATAGATTGGATAACAGATAATCCGGAGCATCAGGGCCGTTGAATCCATCATAAATCCTCATAAAAACACAACCATGTTCCTCCGAAACGACGACGTGTACACGATCCTCCCCTGCTTTTCCTTGAGCCCATTGAAGATTTTGCGACTCTAAAGAGTCATCGTCCTCCAATAAGCTACCGTCACTACTTACAGTTAAATTATTGTCAGCCACGAATTGAAGTTCTCGGGAATATCGGCCCCGAGTTGATCAGATTCTTCAGAATCGCCTGTAGCGGAATCGACGAGAAGTTGTTCGAGCAATCGAACATCACCGCCCGGTCGAAGCTACTGTAAGTGTTCGAATCCATGATCGCCGTCGATAGTGGCGTCAACGTATTCGCACTGACGGAGGCATCCGATATCGTACGGAACGTCGTCGTCTCCTTCGTCGAGGGGGTTCGATATCAAAATCGATATCTCGTTGCGGCGGCGAGCTTGTTCTCCGCCGTTGAAGCATACTGTAAGCTTCCCAAAGCCGTTTTCCATATTAAAACAACCCAGAAAGAGAATTAAAAAATGATAATAATAAAAAAATGATATAAGAAAAGAAACGAGCTGAAAGCTCAAAGAAGAATTGTTTGAGCTTTGAAGTTAGAGTTTTATCATTAATCGAAGCGTCATGGCAGATTTGCTTGTGTGAAGAGTGAAGAAGAGAAGAAGTTGAGACGAAGAAGAGTTGTGAATTTACAGAGAGAGAGAGAGAGAGGCGATGCAAAGAGAGACAAATTAGGTCTTAGGGTTTTTTATCTTTTGTTGATAAATATGTGTCATAGTAAAAAATTGTGTCATGACAATTTAACCTGCCTTTTTAATAAAATGACATGTATGTGTTTGACTTAATATGGAAGTCTAATTATATGCCATTCTTTAAAAAAGTGACATAAAAATTGTGACACAAAAGCTAAGTTTTCTTGTAGTGCGGACCAAAAAATTCATCCCCTGTCCCTGTAAATCTCTGGATTTTTTCGAGTTTTTCCAGATGCAGGTATTTGCGGGTGTTGGGATGATGCACCTACACCCGGGAAAAAACCCTGGATTATCCCTACTTTTATTTTTTTTTAATTTTTTCATGCTTTGGATAGAGTTAAATAGCATAATGTTGCGTAACATTCATGAAGGACGCGATTGGCACTGCTGGTAAAGCAGGTGGGATGAGTCTTGGTAGCGAAGGTCCGAATCGTAGCTGCCTTAGTTTACTACTTTTAATTAAATATATAAAAGGAAATTGATTATATAACAATGTGTACAAAAAATAAAGCAAAAAGTTGTGTGGCTTGGTGGTTAGCCACTAGAAATCCAAGTCACAGGTCACGGGTTCAAGCCTCCTTATACACATTTTACATTACAAAATAAAAAAAAAAATATTGGGTTGTGCGGGTGTGGGCTGGGGATCAGAGTTCCTTAGTAATACTGGCCTCGTACTGTACTCAGACTTGTGTTCCCTTAGAAGGGCCCAATCCCCGGATTTTCGAGCTTTTCCCCTGGTGGCCCATGTGGGTAAAATTCGGGTCCCCAGCCCAACCGAGGAAAGTTGCTATCCCTACTTAGAACATTAGTCCATGCCCTCTCATCAAGAGATTTGATGTATATCATTATTCTCACTTTTCAAGAAGCCGGCCCATGTGGGGAAAATCCGAGCCCCTAGCCCAACCAGGGAAAGTTGCCATCCCTACTTAGAACACTAGTCCATGCCCTCTAATCAAGAGATTTGATGTACATCATCATTCTCACTTTTCAAGAAGCAGTGGTTATGATCCAAATCCTCCATTTCGTATAAACTCCATGAAATCAACGTGATCTTTCTTCACTTGTATGTTGTTTATGCCCAAAATAGATCCAAATCCTCCATTTCGTATAAACTCAATGAAATCAACGTGATCTTTCTTCACTTGCATGTTGTTTATGCCCAAAATATGAATAAGTTGAGGTGTTGAATCCACAAAGAGGCTTTCGCCAAAAGAGGTTAATAAAACAAAAATACTAAAAAGATAATAAAGACATAAAATTTAACTTTGAAATGATTGGTTATAAAGAGACTACAATGCATAATAATCGGAAGCAATCGATGGTAATTAAGAGGTAAGGCATCGAGAATCACTTATATGTTTTGTAAATCTAATCCCTACTTTGATTCAACAATTATAACTCAATTAAAAGTTTCACATCTCAAACAATCAATCAGAAAATATGTATCGTAAAGCATAATTGACAAACACATATATTTGATATGCATAAACTCTTTACAAGCAATATTTACCAACAACGTTCATCCTTACAAGTTATCCAAGAGCGACAATATATCAATTGACAATATTGCAATAAAAGATTAACTCATAAAATGAAACTATTAGTAACAATTATAATTCAACACGAATCACATAAAGAAAACATGACTGAATTTATATGAAATTAAGAATTATAATTTCTAGATTAAAGAGAAATCACAAGATGAGAAAGAGTTTAACACATAAACAAACATACAAACTTTATAGCCCTTGAGGAAGAATTAAAATAGATAAATAGATAAACTACACATACAAGTTCATCTCTAGCCTTACCAAGAGTTCTAGCCTAACTTACAATTCATTCCCATTATTTCTAAAGAGAAAATACAAGAGAGAATTATAATATACAATGATATAATGGAATCCAAAGGATTTTTTCCCTCTCCATTCAACCATTCAACTCCTCAAGTTGTCCTTATATAGGTGATTAAATAGAACTATTTTAGTATGAACCAATCTTCCCCAATTTTAGCCACCAAACCTTCCACCAAATTGCAACACATTTTTACCTACCAAAACGATTGAATTAGGCTTTGTGGAAAACATGAAAGTTGTAGTTTTTTGTCTCATCTTTTCATGGCCACCAGATTCATAGAATTTGGACAAGTCTTCTATGAGATATGGTCAAAATACTAAATATGGGTCGGGCTGAGCAACAACTACAGTTCAGTTTTATTGCGTCTCAATTTTAGCCCATCAAATGTTGGATTTGGGCTTTCAATTATTCTTCAACTTTGTGTAGGATTGGGACATGTTGCTCTAGATTCAAGAATCTCTTCATTTTGGTTTATAGATTGAGAGTTATATCCATTTTATTAAGCCTGCACAAAGATTTTCATTAATCACAATTTAAGGACAACACTTTATTTCAAGATAAAGACCAAAAAAATGCATAAGAAATGAAACAAATGTAAAAGACGCATAAGCAAAATAATTATGCTAAAATATCATAAAAGGTTTACAATATTGACCAATTAGCATTAATTATTTATACTTAAGAGTGTATTTTCATGCGTTTATCATATGTCAATGAACCTGCTCTGATGCCAATTGTGAGATATGAAAGTATGGATTCGTTATATGTAATATAACAGCAAACTGTAATATACAATGGTAAAGGAGAATTTATGTGGTTCAGTTATAAAAACTTACATCCATTAATAGCTTAGAGCTGTAATTCACTAAGTTCTTATTTGTATAATCTTTAGGCGCGTTTATAGTACTAACTCACTCTCACATACTAACCTAATCTTTGTAAAATAAAATCCCTCCAAGATCATAAACTCTAATGACACTGCTTACTCTCTATTGTTGACAACTTAACCATACTTAACCACACACTGTTAAGTAATATATAACAACAATGTTTGACGCTGAATTACATAAACACTCAACTTGCAAGTTCTCTCAAGTGAATACTAACTCACACAGACTAACAAAATTCATGCATGATCACAATCTCTTATACATGAATAAAACTCTCACAAAACATAATCAAAGTAGCATTCCAATTTTGTATTGTAGCTCTCCTCTATTTTCTTGAAATGTCGTAACACACAACCACACTGCTTATACGAAATAACTTTATATATAGTGTAAAATTCGGTTGCCCTTTCTCACCAATATTCTGTAGAATCTCAATCAAACTCAATTGGTAAGAATGGGATAATGATAAAAAAAATATATAGGAAGTGCTATAAATAAACTCCTAAGTAAATTAGGACATAAATAAAATATACTTCTAAGTGAGCTAGGATACTAGTATAATATCCTAATCTAATAAGAGATATTCAATATTAATCTAATACTTCATAAAATAAACTTCTAAAAACAGTAAAATAAGAAAGAATATAACCCATTGTTTTAATTACAAGTTTAACCAAAATAAATCATGTGCATGGCACATGTCAAGGTGTCACACTAACAATTTTTTTTTTGTTTTTTTATCATATATTGTTGTGTTGTAAATCTTTGTGAGATTTATCATGATTTATATATTTTTGTTTCATAGTTTGAATATAGCTAACTAATTATACTATATACGAGTAGTGAGTTATTCTAGTTTTATATTGTGATATATACTTGCATGTATAAAATTCTTTTATTTTGTTGCAATGAAAAATTGAAGTGTGCATCTAGTATACAGCATAAATATTAATTTAGTTTTCGATATGAGTCTTACATGAGTCATATGTGTGTGTTATTTTCTTTATGTAACACAATAATACAAAAAAAAATAGTGAATTCTGAAGTTACTCTAAAAGAGTAAATACCATTTACCATTTTTCTTGTCATTTAACTTCTACTGAAGTTCATTGATAGTTGTAGCGAATTTTTTAATAGTTTTGTTATATGAAAAATGCTTGATTTATTTGTTTTTTATAATGAAAAGTTATTATATATGTTCATAGAGATTTTGTTAATATTATATAAGGTGATTTTTTTTTCTATGGTTGTGTAGGAGTACCTAGAAGAAGTGGCCATAGTCTTTTGTATATTCTTTGTAACAATCCAAGTTACAATTTTCTCAGCCATCATGGTATATATCCAATCTAGCTTTGTTTGCATGGTTCTGTTATGATGTTACATTTTAGAGGTAATAAACTTTTTACTTTGTTTTAGCCCATGCAAAATTTATATCTATATGCTAATGTCAATTATTTGTAGTGTGGTCAAAACTGCGGTATGTGATATTGATGTTATGCATGTTCTAGTAGTCGGTAAGTTAATAAATTTAGTAAGTTTGACCTTACAATATAATGTAGGTATGTGCTACATTATTGTTTTTAGGAATTGTTTCTGTATGGTTATCTACGATATTGAAAGTTATTAAACTTAAACTTTGTAAATCATGATATAAGGAGTTACGTTTTATTGTTTACATTGTTACTTGCATATATGTTTGTTTGCAACTTACAAGTTGTGGTAGTATAAGAGTTAGTTTTTAATAACATATTTATTTTCTTCTTGTTATATTTCTTGTAATTCTTGTCTTTAAAATTGCATTGCAAATATTAAATTTTCAATTGTATTTTTAATAACCATTGAAATTTGAAATAGAGTAGTGAATTTATTGAGTGCAATTACTCATTTGTTCTATTGTTTGGTTGGAATTTAAACTTGGTTATTATTGGTTTGCTTTCAACTTGTACATACGTGCATGTCTGTTGGAAGTGTTTAACAAGTGCTTTTACTTTCATTAATTTTATGTTAATAGATTAAATGTTTTGTAATAATTAAGAAAAATATGAGTTTAAAAGATATGTTGCTTCATCCAATATTTTTAATTATAATTTGCTAATTGGGTTTGGTGCTAATTTCCTCTTCTTTGTTCATGATGTATATATGTTAATACTTACTTTAGTTATTATATTCTAGTTTTTTTAGTGCCTTGTGAATTCTAGGATATGTTAAGAAGATTAATAGTTTATTGTACTTTGATAACTTATATGGTTGCATTGAATAAAATTATGGTTTAAAGCTAATTATTATAATTAAATATATATGAGTTAAGTATTATATTTGCTAATGTAGCAATAAATATTTTGTTAATGTAGGGTGTTCCAATTTTTAAGAGTTTTCTTATTTTTAGTTATTAATCTTTGGATAATAGTGATGATAGTAAGTTTAGTTGTTATTGCCATGAGTTTGAAAATTTAACAAATTAGAATATTAATATTATGTGGGGAGCATAGACGTTTCTTAACGCGGGGGTTTCTTTATATTATGGTTGTTAATATTTTTACTGATATTTAAGGAAAAAATGTGATATAATAAAATATTATATGATTATTAATATTTGTGCATGAGGTCTAAAATATTATCACTTAATAATTTTAAGTTTTTGGTGAGTGGATATTCCATAATAACTTTCTAAGCTTCACTGATATTATTCTTATGATCTGTAACATTCTTTTTGTAAGATTTAATATTATCATATTTGAAAGAGCTACTAGAAGCAATTATCAAAGATGAAGGACAAGTTCTCAAAGATGAAATAAAGTAGAGTGCACATGGATGCAAATTTATAAAGACCTTCAGCATGCTAAATTAATTAATTAATTAAATTGTCAAGGGGAATGTGTTGAAGCTCGAAGGGAGTCATATAAAGAAGTAACCCAACCTCTATGATTGGAGATCCCATGAAGGACGTTTAATAGGTAGAAAGAATCCATACTGTGTGACTTGTTATGCACAACTATATGGACATATCTTAAAGAAGATATGCTCTTGCTTAACCAGCAAAAGTGCTTGTTATATGTGATGTTAGATAGGATATTTGTCCTGAATGAGTTCAAAGGCTAGAATACTCTTGCAAGGTATATGTCACATATACCTTTGGAGGATTTACCTAAGTGAGAGTGTTGTGAAAGCAGCGACCATGAGAATTGGGTTGTTCTCTAAAACTCTAATGAGAATCAAGATTGAGTGCATGGTCATTAAAGTGCTAACTCGCCAAAACCAAGTCTTCGTCAATATTATGTGTGTGATAGTTGAAGTTTGGTCAAGGAACCGAGTCAATACATAATTCACCAAGGTTTCTCAAATGGATTCTATCAACAGTAAGTGTAGGTACAAACCCGAAATATACCTCCGTCCATTGCATAATAGAAGTTTGCTTTTCATACATTTTTTTAATTTTTAATGAGTATTTTATGTAAATATTTTGTTTTATAAAGCTTTAAAACTTTAAACCTTTTATGGAGGACTATTAGAGATAAAAGGTTTGAAACTCATATATTATATCATGAGTTACAGATATTAATTTGAGATTAATTTCAAGAGTTACAAATACAATAAAAACATAAGTTATAAAACTTATTTTTTGTAAATTACACATCTTTATTAAGTACTTTAGTGATTAGGAGTTCCAAAAGTTAATTTGTAAGTTATCTAAGCTAGGAGACTACTACATAAAGGAGTCTCAAGGTTCTAACATAACAATAACATACTTGAGTATTTTCTCTTTATTTTTGAGTAACCACTACCTATGGAGACAAGTTATTTTCTTCTCGTGATTGTGCTCGTTGAGGAGATAGGCTGTGAGCATTAGGTTGTATCTTGGAGCTCTTGAGGACTGATACTATCCGCACAAGAGGAAGACTCTTTGGCTTAGGATCATGTCTTTAACATACTTCCCAAGTGCTCAAGCCTTATACTATTTTATCTCTCTTTTACTTTTTATGTGTTTTTTAATTTTCTATATAGTTGTAAATATATTATTATTGTTGTTTGATTTATTATATTTATATTTATTATAAATGTTAGCTCTAAGACAACATGCCTACGTGGAATATTAATGAGGCGACATATTGATGCTGTGTTTTATTTTATTTTGACATCTTGTGATAAAAGCTTAGTTTAAGATAATCACTTGCTCTTATTATTCATATTTATCTAGATTACTTTAGAAGGGTTTTTATCTAACCCTTATTATCTTATCTTATTAAACTAATTTTATAAGCGTAGTAATCAAATTGTAGCTGAACTACAATTCTTGAACGTGCTGATCTAGAACACTTGAACGTTTATAAAGATGAGCAGCTTTATATAGAATAGGTTAGTGAGTTTGTGTGAGACAAATCACTGTAATCTTTCCTATGTATTGTAAACTAACATACTACACAGTGGATTATGGTTCATATTGCCTATGGATGTAGGTTTGTTTGATAATCCTTATTATTTTATCTTATTAAACTAATGTGATAAGTGTAGCAAACAAATTGTAGCTGAACTGCAATTCTTGAACGTGCTAATATACAACACTTGAATGTGTTATAGAGATGAATTCATGAACGTATTATGAATAAGATATTGGAGATGCATTGAGTGTTTAAAGAGCTTGTTAGTTTAAGTCTTGATAGCATCTTTAATTTGTTTAAACTCTTTGAATTTTTATTTATTTGATTGTGATCGTATGACTCTCTTATCTATTTGGATATTTATATGTGTCATTAACGGTTTTTTTGTTAAGGGTAGCTTAACAGATTGTGACAAATGTAGTAAGAAAAAATTGAATCAGTAGTGTAGGTCTCAAGGAAGAATAACTTTACATAAAATAGGTTAGTAAGTTTGTGAGAGACAAATCACTGTAAAAGTCTTCTATGTCTTGCAAACCAACATACTACACAGTGAATTGTGGTTCATACTGTCTGTAGATGTAGGTTTGCTTGATAAACCAAACCATGTAAAATTACTGTGTAGTTTTTAATTTCTGTTATTGTTATCACAGTTACTTCTGTGTTATATATCATGAAAAATCCATCCCCTTCAAACCTAAAGTAGTATCAGAGTAGGAGCACTAATGAATCTATGTAGATCTTAAGTTTTGTTTTGAAGAAATGGATTTGCTAAGGAATGGAGTGCTAATCAATCAATCACTTGTTCTTGATGAAGACAACTACAGATACTGGAAAGCAAAAATGATTGATGAAATGGTATGGCTTGGTGTTGAGACTAGATGGACACCACTAACCCAAACAAATGAAGCTAGAGTAACCTCAAAAAAACCAAAGTCAGCATGGACTCAAACAAAATTTTCATTCGCAAATTGGAATTCAAAAGTTATGAACATCATCTTCAATGTAGTAAGTGTTAATCAATTTAGTTTGATTTCACCATGTAGTAGTGCTAAGCGGCTTCGGATTTACTTGAAACGAAAAAAATGAAGGAACAGATTATGTAAAAAGAACTAAGATAAACATGCTTGCATCTGAGTTTGAAAATATAACCATGTATGAGCATAAAACTGTTTCAGATTTTTACTTAAGGTTATGTTACTAGTGATCTACATTGTTAGGAGCTCATTTTCCTGACTCAAAAATTATAAGAAAGATCTTAAGGTCTTTAATAGACAAGTTCCAGGCTAAGGTGACAGTAATTTAGAAAACAAAAAATGTGGATGAGATGTGCATTGCTGAGTTATTAGACTCATTGCAAACATGCGAGATGAATCCTAAAAACAAAAGAAAAGGCAAGCGCATAGCCTTTGTAGCAGTAAAAGCAAACTCAAATGATGAAGATACTACAAGTGACACAAATGAAGATAAGCATATTACTTACATGGTTAGGAACTATGCCAAGTTTTTAAAGAAGAACTTCAGAAAGAAAAATCAAAACAAGGCACAGTTTTAGAAGTCAGCTGATACATAACTTGATTTTAAAAAGTCTTCAAAAATTGATGAGAAGAAGAACCAAGTGTAGTGCTATGAATGTTCGGGATATGGTCACATCAAATCAAGTATGCCAATTTGAAGAAAGAGGGAAAAGAATTTGTTACATGGAGTGATGATTCAAATAGTGATTCTGATGATCAAGAAAATTTTATAGGTTATGTAGCATTTTCTACAAATTCTGTTAAAAATACAGAAACTGCCAAAACTGAGGTGTCAGAATCAAAAGATGAACATGATACTGCATATTATGAAAAACTTTAAGAAGTCTACAATAAGCTGTACAAAGAATGGGAAGTTAGCAAGATCAAGATCAAGAGGTAGTAGTAAATAGTAAAAATCCTTGAAGAAGAAAATTTCCTTGAGAGAGAAGTGACAGAATATAGTGAGGGACTAGAAGAATCAATTGTCACAATGGAGGACAATGTGGAGTTCACTGAAAAACAATTAGAAGCATTTCATATGCTTAGAACAAATAAGTTGGTAAAAATTCTTACATAATTTTTTCCAACTTATTTGATTAAAAATAGCGAATACAGCAACATTTTTTTTTTTGGAAAAGTTACTTAGTAATATAAATCCAAAAAAGTTATAATGTACAAAAATCCGAGGGGCATACCCCAAGAATTACAAAAGGACGTAAAGTCCAAACATACAATCCAACAAAAAGATAGAAAATGAAGGCCACAAGCGGCCTAAACAAAGTAAAAAAGCCACAAACGACCTTAACAACATAAAAGAGAAATGATCACAAACGGTCTAAAACATAAAAATACAAGAGCTTTAACCCTTCTTGTTTTTCTTCTTCTTACCCTTCTTTACCGGGGTAGCTGGGGTGTCCGAATGGGTATGGTCAATCCTATCAGGTTGATCATCCTCACTGAGCCCAATCAAAGGCTCAAAACGAGTGGGAGAAGACTCAGTAGGTATCCGCCCTGAGGAAATAGATGCCTCACGATTTGTAGAACATTTGATAGTGCCCAAAAGTCTACCCTCGTCGGTCGCAAAAGGAGATGGAGAATCAGAATCTGAAACTGACTCTGCACTCGGAAGTGTAGTAGCCTTCGGAGGCTCAACTTGCACTGCAGAAACTTCTGGGATAGCAACTATTTTGGTGCAATCAGTGACCTTGGTCACATCCTTTTCTTTTCTCAAAGGGGTACTATCAGAGGTGCTAGCCTCATTCTTATCTGGACTTGAAGTCTTTACCGGTTCTGGACAACGATGACCAAACTGGCAACATTTGGGGCAATGTTTTGGAGTCCACTCATATTCAACTTGAATTTTGATGGGCTCTGGAGAGAGTTTGCACCTGAACTCAAAGTTCTTAACTCGAGGGCGTCTTGCATCAATAAAAACACAAACCCTCGCATACTCTAATCTAGATAGATCAGAAGTCGCCTTATCACAAGATTGAGGTTCTCCAACCATGCTGGAGATAATGCTAAGGCCTTTGGCTGTCCACAAAGGAAACGGCAGGCCATACAAACGGATCCAAACTGGTAGTGTCCAGAATGCTGTAAGATTGAAATCCAGATGCGGATGCCATTGCTGCAGGTAAATGAATTTACCTCCAAACATCCAAGGACCTCGAGCAATGATTGCATGTACCTCATCCTCAGTTCTAAAACGGAAGATGAGAAATCCCTTATCCGTGGAACGGACGTCCTCAAGACCACTAGATTTCCATGCACGCATCGCCATCGAACGTGCAGCATGGAAGGGCATCACATATCCCGGAAAGAAGCCAACAAGACATCTACGCCATTCGGCTAAATTCTCGTCGACAATCTCATCTGGAATCTCAAGGATTGTACCCGGTTTCTTAGGAGTAACCGGACTCAATTTGCATCGGGTACTCGAATCAGTAATCTTGATTTTATCAGCCCAAGAGCCAGTAGTTGTCTTGGATGGATCCATCAAGTGAATTACAAATCAAATACAATGCAAACTCATAAAAAAAGAGATGGAAAAACGAAAGCAAACCAGGCACCGAAGCGGCTTGGCTTCCAAAGTCGTCGTCACCTCTTTAAAAACGATAATCCGCAAGGAATCAGGAAATCGACCAAGAGGCAAAGTTGCATGAAATAACCTGAAGAACAATCTGGGTGGGGCTGATGAACAGTGTCTTCGGTAATGAATAGTAACCACCGCGGTGAACAGTAAAATTCGAATTGAAGAAGCGGCGATTTGAGGGGTTTCTGGTTGGAATCAGATGACGGCCAAGAAGGAAAAGTTGGTCAGTGTTGCCCGATCTACTAGATGGTGGCGAAGGTGAGATACAACTCGCCGTTTTCCGGCAAGAGGTGGCGGTGAATAGTAAATCCGAAACTTTGAGGCCTTGAACGGAGGTGTTGTGGCGCGAATCTGGTGGTGCTGATGAAGGGAAACTTGTAGAACGTCACCTGATCTACAAGAATTTGATGGAGGTGAGATGCCACTCGCCGGTGACAGCGGCAGGCGGCGGTGAATAGTGAAAAATCTGAAACTTTGTGGCCTAGAACGGAGGTGTTGCGGCGCGAATCTGGTGGTGCTGATGAAGGAAAACTTGTAGATCAAGTCAAGACCAACACGATGATGGCAAAGGTGGCGTCCCACTTGCCCGCCGTCGATGATGAATAGTGAAATCTGAAACCTTTTTTTGCAATTTTAATCGTTTTTCTGCCGGAAACTGAGGGCGACCCAGAAGAAAATTTGTCTCAGGATATCCCGATCTACAATATATGTAGATTTGAAAGGCTGATTCGCAAATTGGCCGGAGTGAACAGTAACTCCGGCGACCCTAATTGAGAGAAAATTTTCTCCCCCTAAACCTTAAACCCTGAATACAGCAACATGTTTTGTCCTTAATAGCAATGATAGGATATTGGAGGAGAGGTAAATTTATAATCTTACATAATTTTTACAAAATCAAATTAAATACTAATAATAAATGATTTTATCCCCACAACACCACCACCCCCCACAACAATAAACCTGCGCATAGCCACGACCTATAGCGTCATTGTAGTAATACTCCTCCAACACAGTGGGCTAGTGGCCTTACCATCACACCATGCTTTCCAAACTTGATTGCTTGCAGAATCCTTAACTCCTACCATCAGATCGTCCACAGCTAGTCACCACTAGAACAAAAAAACCATGTCATAGTAGCAGTGGCAGACACAGGATTGAACTGTTAGGAGATTGAGTTGGCAGAGCCATGTAACATTTATTAATTTATTTAATATATATGATAGTAGAAAACTTATTTATATAACTATTTCTTATTTAATTAGGAAAATATTATTTTCCAATTTAAAGAATAATTAATTAATTGAATAAAATGGGAAAAAATATGTGACCCATCAATTAAAATATCAATTATATTTTTATATGAATTTAATTATATAAAAGTTTTAGAAAGACCAAAATAATAAAACTCAATATATACTATCTATTTTATATAATATTTATAAGGAAATTTATTTTTTATTTTTTTACTTGGCGGGGCCCAGGCCCCCTTAAGCCTAAATTACGGTCCGTCACTGCATAGTAGAACACCGCCGTTACCACCATAACCTTCACGGATTCAGTTATCTCAACGAAACAACCCCACATCGAACCCACGCCTACAGCCTCTTCCATTCACCACTAACAAGAAACACTTGCAACATTTTTGCACACCCAGAGCCAATTCATCAATAACAACATATTTTTGCACACCCACCGTGAATCCAACATCGCCGGCCTAAGGTGAAGAGTTTTATATAGAGAGTGTAAGATCTGGAAGTATGAAGTTATACACAATATAACAATAAATTATAATATAAAATGGCACAAGAGGATTTTACGTGGTTCGGTTATAAAACCTATATCCACGGACAACTTTGAACTACAATTCACTAAGTTCTTGTTTGTACAATCTTTATGATCGTTTACAGTGTTGACTCACTCTTACACACTGACCTAATCTTTGTAAAATAAAATCTCGTCAAGATCTTAAACTCCAGTGACACTGCCCACTCTCTGTTGTTGACAACTTAACAACACACTATTACATAAACTATAACCATAATGTCTGACACTGAATTATATAAATACTCAACTCGCAAGTTTTCTCAAGTGTATACTAACTCAATCAAACCTGATCAAAATTCATGCACGATCATAATCTTTTATATATGAATAAAACACTCATAAAAACAAACTCAAAGAAGCATTCCAATTTTTGTGATGAAGCTCTCTTCTAGATAATTATTGAAATGTCGTAACATACACACATATATAAGTTATGTAAAATAACATTATATATAGTGTGATACCCGATTGTGCTATCTCTTTAAAATTATGTAAAATCTTAATTAAATTGAATTAGAATAAAGGACAATAATTTAGTAAGTGATATAAGAAATCTTCTAAATAGAATAGGACACAAATAAATATACTCCTAATTCAACTAGGATACATTAATAATGTCATAATTAAAAGAGATGTTCAATATGAATCAAATACTTCCTAAAATAAACATTTAGAAATAATAAAATAAGAAATAATATAACATTTTGTTATAATTACAAGTTGATCAAAATAATCATACGCATCACATATCTTTTAAGCGTCAGGTTTTTTACACTAACGGAGAGAGAAAGAGAAAGAGCAAAGTTAGACAAGATGGAGAGATATACTCAAACAAATATTCCAAATTTATTTTTATTAAAATATTATATATAATTATTTTTAAAATATTCTCTTTAAATTAAAATATTAAAATTTACAAAGAAGGGTGTTAAAGTTATTTTACCTACTAGCTCACTGTCACACTTGAAAATTTGATTTTTGCAGCAGCATGTTAACCTTAGCTATTATAATTTCTGAAATTACAGACGGCAAATTGCTATTGGGCATACACCACCTCCCCTTGTGATCTCTTGAAATTCTATATAGCAAATCATATAAACCTTTATTGTTTTTAGCAAAAAAATCTTTATTGTTTTTAGCAAAAAAATAAAATATTTCACTAATTTTCAGTTGAAGTGAGTAAAATATTGAGGAAAAAAACTAAATTTAAGAAAAAGTCATTAAAAATAATGTTTAAAAGAAACCAGATTTTGTTAAATAAATAAATTTAAATGTAATTTTATAAGACATAATGGTGGCTCGTCAGGGTGATCTCGTATTAATTTAAAAACATATTGGACCTTTTAAGTGAATAAATAAATAATTCAAGTAAGCATGGTGCCCACTGCTGCTGCTGCAGCTTCTGAGCATATACAGATTCCCGGTTTCACTTCTTTTCACTAAAACTATTAAAATATGTTCAAATTCCAATTTATTGGCACCAAATCCAACGCTGGTGAGCTAGAAGCCTAGAACCATCACTGAAACCACATAAAGAACCAAAGCCAAAGCCAAGTTGAAGACGGGTCTTTGCTAATCCAAATGCTCTTTGGTTTGTTTTCAAACTCATAATTTTGAGTGTCTTATTTTTATCGTTCTTGTTATTTATCCTTGTTTTTTTAGCTGTGCTTTCTTGTTTATGATTTGGGTTCTGTTAATGTTTCAATCTTGGCATTTCTGTTGACTCTTGGATGGTTTTTTTTTTTTAGCTGCATCATCTTTTTGAGTTCAAAGTCTATAGCTTTATATTTACTAAATCAACCTTTTGAAGTCATTTCAATATTCATTATGCACCCACTTTTAGTTATAGATTCAATACATTTTGTCCGGTTGATCAAAGTCCAGTATATATACGAGATACTGTGTTAGTTTATGGTTTAATCTTTAAGGAATAATGGAGTGTGCCAGCACCACTGCTACTGCATTCTTCAAAACCCCTTCAAATATATCTGAAATTGTCTCTAAATTTGCAAAAGGGTTTTGCAGATTGAGATCCATTGGTGTTTTTTACTCTGATAATTCCAATGCCTCAATGAGTGAAGATGGTAGTGATAATCATAATGAAGAGGTTGAATGTGGTAATTGTGTAAAAATCAAAATCCATCCTCAGCCCATTGAAGATCCTTGCAAAAGTAGTAGTAGTAGTAGTAGTGTATGTGGTGAAGCAGAGATTTTGAAATTGTTTGACATAGTTTCATCTCTGAAATTAGCTTATGTTCAGCTACAAGAAGCTCATGTGCCCTGCGACCCCGAAAAGATTAGGGCTGCTGATGAACTTCTTGTGGCTAAGCTTGAAGCACTTTGCAAGATCAAGCGTGTATATAAAGAGAAGCAATTAAAAAGAGTTAATCTTCTGAAGGCAAAGATTGAAGTCACTGAGAGAATGGTAGAGGAGCTCAAGTCCCAAATCAAAGCTAAAGATTCCGAAATTTTTCATTTGCAACAACACGTGCAAGACTTGCATTTGGGAAATACAAGTCTGGTTGAGAAAACAGAGAATGCGAGGCTTGGCGATTTTAATATGTTTGAGGATAGCTTCAGGGCAGCTGCAAAGTCCATTCATGATTTTGCAAAGCCACTGATTTGCTTAATGAAGGCTTCGGGTTGGGATTTAGACCTGGTGGCAAATTCAATTGAAAATGGAGTTTTTTATGCCAAGAGGTGTCACAAGAAGTATGCATTTGAGGCCTATATTGCAAGGAGGATGTTTCATGGGATGTCACTGGAGTCTTATAATGTGGATGATATCATGAGTTTTGACAACCCCTTCAACTATTTGATAGAAAAACCGGCTTCGGATTTTGCTAAATTCTGCAGAGAAAAGTATCTATTAGTTGTTCATCCAATGATGGAAGCTTCATTCTTTGGTAATCTGGAGCAGAGAATGTTTGTCTTGAGTGGCAAGAATCCAAGGACACAATTCTACCAAATATTTGTGAAGATGGCCAAGTGGATTTGGATTTTACAAGGGACTGCATCCTCAATTCATCCCAATGCAAAAATATTTGTTGTGAATAGGGGATGCAAATTCTCAGATGTTCACATGGAATCTGTTGAGTCCTGTGAAGGGCAAGCCACTTGCAAAGTTGAATTTATGGTAATGCCTGGGTTTAGACTTGGAGAATTATTGCTGCAGTCTCGCGTTTACCTTTCAAGATAAGTTCTTAGCTTAAGGTTGCTTTCAATTTTAGCTTGTAGAATCTGTGTAAGCTCAGAATTGGTTTCTAAGCCTAAATTAGATATCTGGTTAACAATGTCAGTGGGATCTTTTTATTTTATGTCTGCATAATGTTACGTCTATAACTTATATACAACCAGTTCTTTACAACCTGAACAAAATATCACTAGATGGATAAACATGAAAATAAATTAAGGAGACTAAATGTAGTTATCCATCTACAAATATTTTGCTAAATCAGGTTGTAGAAAGAATTTGGTGTAAATGGATCGTAGGTATGATATTATTTTTCATATATTGCTTACTGAGTTTAATTAGCTTATGATCAATTCATCTCACTTGAATTGTTAATTTGAACACCGCCTTTCTAAGTCATAGAGATGGTATATATGATATTCATAGTGTTATTTTATTTCAATCAAATGTTAACAGTTAACTTTCTAAATATGTTCCTGGAACTGGAACAATAAAACATGTTCGATGACATTTAATCTTTCAAATATTGAATTCTATGGATATAAAATGGGTGCGAAAAGTTTTTTTTAGGAGTGTATATCATAAGTTTTAAAAGAACCTCTTTTTTAAATCTCTATGAAAATCTATCTCATTAATTTTGTAAATGAGATTAATTAACTAATCAAATGTAATTGATCAAACCTTAATTTAATGGAAAAATCAAAATTAATAATTTTTTTAAAGTTTGATTATAAAAATCATTAGTAAACATTTATATTAATGTTTCACATGGTTTGTTTTATTTGTTTTTGTTGTCTTTTTCATTCAATTAAAGTCCAATGCATTGAATTTATGTTAATTACATGATAATATTTTTTTAATCTATATGCAAGTAAATTATAATTAAAAAATTTTAGTTGTAGGATGTATTCAAACGGTTTGTTATTGAATGGAAAATTTTGGGTAGCCTCACCATCAAATATTCAAAACGCCTTTGATCTCATCTTTGTTTCTTGCTCACAATTGCATTCGAAGAATAATTGCGTCAATAGACCCATACGGCTGTTATATAATGAAGCAACTTTCAATAATTTTTGTCAAATCCATCAAATATTAGTTAATCTAATCTCCAATAAGGGGTATGTATTATCTGACGCCACCTGAAATTCAGCGAAAATATATATCTAGCAAACGTTTTAGAAATCGTCAAATACATACCCTGCACTGCACATCTCCTATTGTTAACTAAGTTAACCATCATTTTACCACCTGCTTAAGAAAATAGAAATTTATCACTTTTTTCATCACAATTATCTGAATTGAGTTGTTTTACAAAAATACCATTATATATTCTATAATACTAATTAATATAATACATAAAATTATATAACATTTACTAAAATAGTTGTAATTTATATTAACGGATTTAATGAAATTAATAGTATTTAAAAGCTACCGCGTTAAATTGACGTTTTCAGCCACCGTTTCCAACCTGGTCTTGACAAAGGCTAACACCAAAATGATCATTTTTAAATGATCTAATTATCCATACAAATATCAAATGTCCAACGGTGTCTTGTTTAAATTGTGGGAGGTCAAAAACAATTCAATCCCCTGCATTTTCCATCTCGTACAATTAAAGAAGGAACCATTAGACATTGATATTTATAAGGATAAATAGATCATCGCTTGGCGATCATTTTGATGCCAACCTTGTTGTTATAGGAGTAATTTCATCAACAACGGCGTAGGTTGACGGTGGCAGTAGTGTGCAACCAACGAAAAATTTGTTAATTTCAACTTTTCAAATTTCAAAACTTTTCAAATTATTTATTAATATTATTTTGACTTATCAAAACAAACACTTCTTATATATTTGTTAATTTTCTCTTTTTTAAAATCTATTATCAATATGTCATATTATTTATTACTATATTTATCATTTACCATGTTTTAATATATATGTATTTTTGTAATAGGTAAACTTATTATATATTACTATTAATATTTTGATTCAATTTTGTAACCTATTTAATTTTAAAGTTATAACTGTTGGTGTCAACGTATGTGCCATGCACATGATATTTTTGTTCAACTTGTGATAAAACAAAGATATTTTGTTGATTCTTATTTTACTGTTTCTAGAAGTATATTTTAGGAATTATTTGATTTATAATCAATATCTTCTTAGATTAGAACATTATTTAATGTATTCTAGTTAAAATAGGAGAGTATTTATTTATGTTATAATTCCTTTAGGAGTTAATTATATTACTTCCTATTATATTTGTCTTTATCCTAATAAGAGTTTGATTAGGATTTTTACAGGATTTCAAGGAGATATTGATCAGACATCCCAATGTATATAACGATTATGTTTTCATAAAGTATGTATGTTGGTTGTGAGAGTCTATATCACGACATTCCAGAATTGAAATGAGAGCTTCAATGCAGATTGAAATGCTTCATTGATTTGATTTTATAATTGCTTTATTCATGTATGAGAGATTGAAATCGTGCATGAATCTTTGATTAGGTTTGTTTGAGTTAGTAGACACTTGAGAGAACTTACGAGTTAAGTGTTTATATAATTCAGTGTCAAACATTGTGGTTATGATATACTTAACAGACTGTTGTTAAGTTATCTGCAACATAGAGTGAGCAATGTCACTAGAGTTTAAGATATTAGCGGGATTTTATTTACAAAGATTAGTTCAGTGTATGAAAGTGAGTCAGTACTGTAAAAGATCCTAAAGATTGTACAAACAAGAACTTAGTGAATTGCAGCTCTAAAGCTATCCGTGGATGGAGATTTTATAACCGAACCACGTAAAATCCTCCTATGCCGATTTACATTACAGTTTACTGTTATATTACTTATAACTGTATACTTTCAAAATTTATAATTGGTATTAGACCAAGTTCACTGATAGACAAGTGAAGAAAACGATCACGTTGATATGGAAGAATGGAGTTTATTCGCAATAGAGGATCCAAAACATAACCACTATTCTTGATGAGAGTAACTATCCATATTGGAAGGTAAGAATGATGATGTCTATCAAATCTCTTGATGACAGGGCATGGACCAGTGTGCTTAAAGGATGGACACTGCCAACAAAGCTGAATGCTTTTGGTGATGTTGGATCCAAACCTAAGGAGGAATGGACTGATGAAGAATACCGACTTTCAAGCTGAAGCTCAAAGGCACTCAATGCAAGTTTTGCTGCTGTGGACTTAAATAATTTTGGACAGATTTCTACGTGCAAAGTGGCCAACGAAAGCTTGGGACATACTTGAGGTAAAACATGAAGGCACTGCATTAGTTAAAAGGTCTAAATTGATGAGACTAAATTCTCAATTTGAAAATTTGATGATGCATGAGGATGAGTCAATTTCTGAGTTTTACTCTAAGCTATGTCACATCACAAAGTCTGCATACATGCTTGGCAAAACTTTCACTGATGCAGAAATTTTAGCAAAATAATTAGATCTGTTCCAGATAAATTTCAACATAAAATTTTAGCCATTGAGGAAGTTAAAAACACTGATAAGATGAGGGTTGATGAACTGATTGACATTCTCTAAAACTTTGAAATTAATCAGAGTACTAGGAAACAAAAAGGAAAAAGCATTGCATTTAATGTTAAAACTGAAAAATCTGATGATGAAAGTAATGATGAACTTGATGAAGCTGATTCTAAATAGATTGCTTTTCTAACAAAGAATTATGTCAAGTTCATGAAAAAGAATTTTAGGAAAAAGAATCAAGGAAAGCCATCAAACTCCAATGAAGACAAGTTCAGGAACTTCAACAAGGAGAATGACAAGAATAAATTGAAGCAACCTGATAAGAAAGGACAGATTCAGTGCTACGAATATTCTGGTTATGGGCATATTCAGTCTGAATGTGCTAATCTCAAGAAGAAAAACAAAGGCTTGACAACTACCTAGAGTGATGAATCATAATCTGATTTGGATGATCAAGAATGCATGAGTAATTTTGTTGCATTTACAGCATCTGCAGTTGATAAAGGGAAAGCTATTATGACTGACATAACAGAACATTGTAGAACCAATGTTGATCATTCAGATGAAGAAAATGATCTAGAATACTATGAAGAATTGCAAGAAACTTATAATGCACTCTATAGTGAATGGCTGAGTCAGAAAGAGAAAATCAAAACTTTGAAGAAGGAGATTAAAGTTCTGAAATGTGAAAAATCTTATACTGAAAATCGCATCAGAGAACAGAATTGGAGATTGCTTTGACATATAAAACAACACTTACTGAAAAAATTACAATAGAACTGATTGAGAACAAGAGATGTGTTGATCAACTCATAATTGGGTCAGCAAAACTCGATCAGGTCTTGAGTCTTGGAAGAGACAACTCTAACAAACATGGATTGGGATATTTAGAATGTAATGTTGCATCCTTATCAACAACAGTGTTTGTAAAAGCTACAACATCAGGTAAAAATTCTAAACCTAACTTAACAAGGTCAAGTCCTAGTTTAAAGAGAAATGAAACATTTTTTTCTCCTCTGAGCTCTTTCAAATCAAGTCCTAAAAAGGTAAGAAAATTAAATCCAATTTGTTGTTTTTGTGGTAAAAATGGACATATTAGGCCTAGATGCTTTAAATTGTTGAATCTTTTGCATAAAAGATCAAAACAGTTCAAATTGTTACCAAAGTCACAACTGCAATGGGTTAAGAAAGAGAAGACAGTATGCAATGTTACTCTTACTGCTCTTAAACAGCTTCTAACGATTTGTGGTATTTTGACAGTGGATGTTCCAGGCATATGACTGGAAATAAATAGTTTTTGAAAAATTATTAAGCATGCAGGGAAGGAAATGTCACTTATGAAGATGAAGCAAAGAGTAAGATCATTGGCAAAAGCACTTTGAATGTCAAAGGCCTACCCAAATTCCAAAATGTCTTACTGGTTGAAGGTTTGAAAGCTAATCTAATTAGTATTAGTCAGATATGTGATGACAAGTATATTGTTAATTTCCAAATAAAACAAATGCATGGTCTTGGATAATTTATTTTAGAAGGAAAGAGATCTTCAAATAATTGTTATTTGGTAAAACTTGTACTTTAAGCTAAGATTTCATATTTGGAATTGTGGCATCAAAAATTAGGACACTTAAATTACAAAGACTTGGTTAGATTGACTAAGTTAGGTGCTGTAAAAGGAGTTCCTAAATTTGATGACAAAGTAAATAAAATTTGTGGATCACGGCAAATGGGAAAACAAATTAGAAGTTCACACAAATCTAATCCACATCTTTGCACATCCAAAATACTTGATTTGCTTCACATGGATCTGATGGATCCTATGCAAATTGAAAGCATTATAGATAAGAGATACATATTATTTGTGTGGATGACTTTTCTAGATATACTTGGGTTGATTTTATTAAAGAAAAATCTGACACTTTTAAAGCTTCCAGGAATCTTTGTGTTAAGCTTGAAAATGAGCAAAACAAGAACATTGGCAGTATAGTGAGAATAAGAAGTGATCACGACAAGGAATTTGAAAATGTTAGCTATGCTGACTTTTGCAAATATCATGGAATTGAGCATGAATTCTCAGCTCCCAAAACCCCCGAACAAAAATGGCATTGTGGAAAGGAAGAATAGAACTCTTCAAGAGATGGCTAGAGTGATGCTCAATAGCAGAAAGTTGACCAAAAGGCTATGGGCTGAAGTAATAAACACTGCTTGTTATATTTCAAATATAGTTTTTCTAAGACCTGGCACTAACCAGACACCTTATGAAATTTTGAAAGGTAGAAAACCTAATTTGAAATATTTTCATGTTTTTGGATGCAGGTGTTACATCTTAAATGACAGAGAGCTATTAGAAAAATTAGATCCAAGAAGTAATGAAGGATTTTTTGGGGGATATGCTCAAAACAACAAATTTTTCGAGTATATAATCTTCAAACTGAGGCAGTCATGGAATCTGCAAATGTAGTATTTGATGATCTGGATGATTATGCAAAATACTCACAAGAGGAAAGCATAACCAGCTTTACAAAAGATACAAAAAATTTAAATTCTAACAGCAAAAATAATGGAGATGATTCTGTTATGAAAGAGGAAACAACTGTTGTTACACAAAATACAACAATGTCAATTGACAACTCAGATTTGAACAAGAACTCAATCAGAAATAAATATGAAAGAAAAGATCCACCCATTTGGATTCAGAAGGCGCATCCAACCAGTTCTATTATTGGAACACCAGATGGCATGGTGAAAACTAGGAGCAAGGTAAGGAATCAGGTAAGATTTGCATGTTATGTTTCATTAGTTGAACCAAAAAATGTGAAAGAAGCTTTAAAAGAATATGTTTGGATTCAGGCAATACAAGATGAACTTAATCAGTTTAAAAGGAATGAAGTATGGGAATTAGTTCCTAGGCCAGAAAATGCAAATGTTATTGGAACTAAATGGATATTCAAAAATAAAACTAATGAAGGTGGCCAAGTAGTAAGAAAGAAAGCTAGACTAGTAGCACAAGGTTACAAACAAGTAGAAGGCATAGACTTTGATGAAACCTTTGCACCAGTGGCTAGACTTGAGTCAATCAGATTACTACTTGCAATTGCTTGTTTGCTTGATTGTAAGTTATATCAAATGGATGTTAAAACAGCCTTTTTAAATGGCTATCTCAATGAGGAAGCTTTTGTTGAACAGCCTAAGGGTTTTAAAGATCTAAACATCCTGATTTTGTGTACAGATTGCACAAAGCTTTGTATGGATTGAAACAAGCCCCTAGAGCAGTATAAAAGTTTGACAAATTTTTTGATCAACAGAGGTTATAGAAGAGGTAGCAATGATAAAACTTTGTTTATCAAACATGTATCTAACTATTTTATTGTTGCTCAAATATATGTTAATGAAATTGTTTTTGGATTAACTAACAAAAGCAAAACTAATGAATTTGTTAAGTTGATGCAGGAAGAGTTTTAGATAAGCATGGTAGGAGAATTAAATTTCTTTCTTGGATTGCAAGTTAAACAAATGAATGATGAGATATTCATATCTCAATCAAAATCTGCTAAAAATCTTTTGTAAAGAAATTTGGGTTTGAGAATGCAAAAACAATGAAAACTCCTATCAGTACTAACCTGAAACTTTCAAAAGACAACGCAAGAAAAGAGGTTGATGCAAGTTTGTATAAAAGCATCATTGGCAGTTTGTTATATCTCACGGCAAGTAGACCAGACTTGTACTTTAGTGTATGACTATGTGCAAGATTTTAAGCAAATCCCAAAGAATCACATCTGGCAGCAGCTAAAAGAATCATCAGGTATGTACATGGAACCCATGATCATGGTATATGGTTTTCTAAAGATACAAATAATAATCTTGCAGGGTTTAGTGATGCTGACTGGGCAGGAAATGCAGATGACAGAAAAAGTACATTAGGAGGATGTTTTTATCTTGGTACTAACTTGGTTTCTTGGCATAGCAAAAAGCAGAATTTTATTTCTTTGTCTACTGCTGAAGCTGAATACATAGCAGCAGGAAGTTATTGCACACAACTACTGTGGATGAAGCAAATGTTGAGTGATTATGGTATTGAACAAAAACTCATAACTGTGTTTTGTGATAATACTAGTGCTATAAACATTTCTAAAAATCCTATTCAACATTCTAGAACAAAACACATTGACATAAGATACCATTTTATAAGGGAACTTGTACAGTATAAGGTGATACATATTGAACACATCTCCACTGATAAACAATTCGCTGACTTGTTCACTAAGACATTGGATACAACAAAATTCGAAAATCTAAGAAAGGCCTTAGGCATCTGTCAGTTTTCTGAATAAACACTGCTTTCTATTATTTTAATTATATCTACAATATCATAAGTTTTCTTCTAATTTAGCATGTGTGAGCTATAATGTATGAATGATAAGATACTGGTTTTAAATAAATAATACAAAGAGGGCTGCCAATATTTAATGTGTGAAAGCCATCATTGAGAGTAACCTCAAGGTATCTAAGAAATATATTGAGGTCACCCACTCAAATGAAAAGGGCTACCTCTATATTGTGTGAAAGCTTTTGTATTTATAATCCAATGGGATTAATTCTTAATATGTCAAAATAATATTTTTGACATCTCAATCAATTGAAAAGAAAAATGAAAACAACTTTCATGTGAATAAAGTAATAAACAACTCTGAAATATGCTTTCTTAGAATGATTCATATGATGTTCATATATTGTTGTTATGTTATATTTAACGATTTTCTGTTACGTTTTTCATATCATACGATGCTCTTTGTGCCTATCTAAAATTTGACTTTTCTTGTGTGTCTATGTGTCAAAAATGTCACGTCAGCTTTATTGAATTTAGAGGGAGAAACTTCAGTGGCGGGAAACCTAACTCTATTAGAATTCTTATGCTTATGGAAATCAAATTTTGAATTCTTATTCATTAATGATATTTATTAAGCGGTTTTGGAAAGGGTTTAAAAAATTAAATTTTTTGGGAAACAAAAATATTTTAAAAATTCAGCCAAGTATATTACGAAAACAGTTAGGGCTTTTCTTGTTCATACCATACTCAATCAACAATTCCATCACTCTCTCTCGTCTTGCTTCTCTCTGTTCTAAAAAAATTTTTGCAGACTTGAAACCCTAACAATAGCAACCACCTCAGATTCTTCAAAAACCCACAGTTCTTTGTCTTCACAAAACAACTCTCGTTACAACAGTAGCGACAGTGTACAATCATCTCATTCACAACAACCTCATGTAGAGATCCTGATTCATCCTGCTATGAGTGAAGATGAATTGATTCCAGTCAAGAAGATGAAAGACAAGGTGAAATCAGAATTCAGCAAATTCCTCACAGCAGTCATCAAGCAAAAATTCTTGAAGTACACTTCAAAAAGGAAATTACAGATGGAAAGGCCAGTGAAGCTGATAGACTTTAACAACTATGGGTTGAGTAAGCTTCTTGAGTCTATATACTGGACTCGTACAGTAAACAATTTCCTACCCTCTGTGAAGTCATTAATGCAGGAGTTCTATGCTAATATCTCTACTTTCATTGATGATCCAAAAAGTTATCATTATCATAAAGTGTATTGTAGAGGAAAGTTTGTGAAATTCTCACCGAATGTCATAAACACATTTTTTGATATACCAATAGATAGTTTGCACTCTTTGGATGAAAATTTTGATATGGCAGTAGTAATTAAGGAATTAACTGGTTGAGGAGAAATTGATTGCCAAGGGATGGAATTGACCAAAAATATCTCAAAAAGAAGTATAGGGTGATGCAAAAGATTGCGCAATTTAATTGGCTTTCCTCATCACACCAAAACCAAGTCTAGGAAGATAAAGTGAAGTTTTTGTTCTGTTTGGGTAAAAATAGACGAATTAATTTTGGTTTATTGGCCTATAGAATGATTGTTCAGATTGCAACATACAAATCTAACTACCATTTACTTGTTTTTCCCTATTTAATTCAACGAATTTTAGCACAAAATGGTATCCTTATAAGTCCAAAGGAAGACATTGAAATTCTGTCCAAGTCAATCACCAAAGGCTTTCTACATCGTTTGCATGATAAAACTGATCTCCCTGTACTAGAACCAGAACCCTAGAGAGTTTGGAAACATCCCATGAGCAATGTAGAAGAACAATTTGTTTTGATAAATTCAGTCTTGACTGATATTGTGCAGGATCTTAAAGACATCAAAGCAAAACATTATGTTTTGGAGGCCAAGCTTATAGGACAATCTGGTACTGCAGAAGAATCACAACCCATGGACACTGACAATATGGTTCCTGAGAAGTCTGCAGAGCACATACCAGAAACTGATGTACCACTACCTGAAGCAACTGAGCCAATACCTGCAGAATATCCACCTAAACAAAGTGCTGTTGAGACAGACATAACAGTAGAGAAGAAGAAAAAGAAAAAGAAAAAGAAATTCAAGACGACAGCAAAGGGATTGAAAGAAAAGAAGAAAGTTAAACTGGTGAAGAAACCATCTGACAAGAGGAAGAAGAAAGTTGAGTCAACAGCACCAGCTCTAAGAGATGAATCCTTGTAAGATGAACCATGACAAGCAGAAACCGAGATGAAATTGTCTTCACCAACTGTGGAAGCAAAACCTCATGTTTCTCCAGTCCTTAAAGTAGAGCATCATCACTCTCCACCATCAACACAGTCACCACCTCATGAAGCCACAACCACACTACCTATAGAACACATTTAGGAACCCCTTCTTGTAGTAGACACAACTACATCAGCCACACCACTACCATCAACACTTGCAGAAAAGTCCCTGGTACCTTCTCAATACCTTGCTATTGAGTTGCAGACAACAGAAACCAATGCTGAACGTCTTGATAAGGAGATTTGCAAGATTGTGATTGAAGTTACTACCACTTCCTTTGAGACAACTGAAGCATAACCCACTCTTGTGCCCTCTGAACAGCCTACACCTACCACTAGTGGGAAAGGCTCAAAACAAAGGCTGGAAGGTTCAAGAAGCGCTCTGCCAGTTCTTGTTCCCCATTTGTTTGTAAGTCCTCCTGATTGCGTTATCTTTGGCAACTTGGTCTAAAACCAAGGGGGGGAAGCAGTTTCTGATCTGATAATAACTTTGTTTTGTTTATCTTCAGTTTTCTATTTTGAGTTGATATTGCAAATTCTAATCCTGTTTGATAATTTGTTATTTTATTACTTCTTCTTCTCAAGGGCAGTATGTAAGAAGTAAGGGGGAATAAGGACTTTCTATGTTTTGTATGCATTCGAACTATTTTCTGCCTTGTGTTTTTAACTGAGTTGTTACTATTTTTAGTGTTATTCTCTGTCTGTTTCATTTGATGTATGTTTTTGTTACTTGCTCTGATCATGATTTGGTTGAAGTGTTATTTGACAAGTTTATCAACTTCACTTTGTGTTATTTTGCAGGATCTACATAATCAGATATTGTTCTGTTATGTGCTTTGTAACTGCATACTATGACCATTTATTTGGCATGATATTTCTGTTTGATAAATCATTATTACTTATAGTTATGTCTAACTTATCTTTGCGTGATACTTCTTGACCAGAAATAGTTTAGTATTTTCATCACAAGTTGCCAAAAAGGGGAGATTGTTGGCGTCAACGTGCATGTGCCATGCACATGATATTTTTGTTCAACTTGTGATAAAACAAGAATATTATATTGATTCTTATTTTACTATTTCTAGAAGTATATTTTAGGAAGTATTTGATTTATAATCAATATCTTCTTAGACTAAGACATTATTTAATGTATCCTAGTTAAAATAGAAGAATATTTATTTGTGTCCTAATTCCTTTAGGAATTAATTATATCACTTCCTATTATATTTGTCTTTATCCTAATGAGAGTTTGATTAAGATTTTTATAGGATTTCAAAGAGATATTGATCAAACATCCCAATATATATAACGATTATGTTTTCATAACGTACTAAGCTATGTCACGGCATTCCAGAATTGAAAGGAGAGCTTCAATGCAGATTGGAATGCTTTATTGATTTGATTTTATAAGTGTTTTATTCATGTATAAGAGATTGAAATCGTGCATGAATCTTTGATTAGGTTTGTTTGAGTCAGTAGACACTTGAAAGAATTTGCAAGTTAAGTGTTTATATAATTCAATGTCAAACATCATGGTTATGATATACTTAACAGGGTGTTGTTAAGTTATCTATGACAGAGAGTAAGCAGTGTCACTAGAGTTTAAGATGTTAACGGGATTTTGTTTTACAAAGATTAGGTCAGTGTGTGAGAGTGAGTCAGCACTGTAAACAATCCTAAGGATTGTACAAACAAAAACTTAGTGAATTGCAGCTCTAAAGTTGTCCGTGGATATAGGTTTTTTAACCGAACCACGTAAAATCCTCCTCTGTCGATTTACATTACAGTTTACTATTATATTACTTATAACTGCATACTTCCAGAACTTACAATAACATATTAGATACCAATGTATTTTAATTTCCATAATAAAAAAAATGTTTCATATTCAAGTTAATTTGTCAACTTAAAACTTATTGATAAATTAAAAACAAGTATATTACAAAGTGTATAAGTGTTAAGTAGAAAAAACCAATGACGCCTTAATCTTCCTACCCATTGGCTAACTCGATTGATAAAGAGTTATGTTACCCTTATATTTACTTTTGAATTTTGTAAAATTATACTAATTAATTTAATTTGTAGGCTTTAATGGAATTCAACCTTATCATTTTATGTTAATCCATTTCAATTCTTGAACAAAAATCAGAAGAAGTAAGTTGATATAGATACGACGAAGCTTTGGTATTAGCTAAACCATGCAAAAGTTGTTGATTATTAAGATAAAATTAGGTTTTTTTTTGGTAATTTTAATATAAAATGCTATTTTCATTTAAAAAGAAAAGAGAAAAAGAATGATACTGAAAAACATATTTGGTGAGACTAAAATAATAGCACACGATATTTTTTTGTAACCCAAAAATTCCTCGCTCGAGTTCTTAAATTGGGTGCTATGTCCACAGCTTACAAGCTTGAAAACATGTAACATATATAAATGTTCCAAGTAGATGGGACCATAGCAGGCATATAAAACGTATCATACCATACCAGTACGGTCCAAAAATTTGGGTCCGTAACACTATTGATACCATACTTGGCTTAGCACGAATAGTATTTTCATGCCGTACCATGGTAGCACTAAAAAGATTTTGGAGACCCAGCACAGTCTATATGGCATGGTCTAAATGGACAGTTTCGTGCCTAGGACCGTGCCCTTTCGTACTTGACCCGAATGGGTCAAAGATACATACAAAATTTTTTTTGTGTTTAACTTTTAAACTTTTATTAAAAAGACAAATGTATCTTAAAGAGACTAATTAACCCCTTATTTAGGAGACCTAAATATCTCTTTTAAGAAAAATATGTTTACCTTTAAATCAAATCGAATTTCTTAATAGCCTAAATTTTTTTAAGAATTTATAAACAATAATTTTAAACTATTTTTATTAATTATTATCGTCTTGAGTTAAAAATTATTTCATTTGCTTTATTAAAAGTAAAAATCTAAAAATTTTATTTAAACAATTATAAATATACTAGTCAATTCCTAAGAAAAAAATTGAATTCTTTATTAATAATTTAAACTAAAAGTACAATTCTTAAAATATAGTATAAAAATTCTATCATTACAGTTAACACTCATTTTGTATCATTTCTTTTAATTGAAAATTGGTTCATTTTATAAGATAGATTAGAAAGAAATAGACATTTATAGGAAAAAAATGAAATAAGAGTGTGAGACCATATAAACTAAGAATATAGAAAACATGAGAGATAAATAGAAAGTAAAGAAAGAAAATAAATTTCACTTGACTTTTAATGACTACAATATTACAAAAAAGCAACTTGATCCCTTAATATATTCATTTAAATCCAATAATTTATTTATTTTAATTCAAAATGTACTTGTTTTATTAAATGAATTAAAAAAGTAACAATGCTCATTCGTGTCTATTCGTACTTATCGTACTCCATACTTGGCATGACCCCATCATGCTTCATGCCGGTCCGACCAATCGTCCCAAACTTTTAAGCCCAGTCTAGCCTAATCCTCATTCCGTGCTACATCGTGTCACTATAGTATTTGTGTTCGTGCCATGCACGTACTGTATGACTTCATACTAGTCCGTGTCATACTCGTGCTTGGCCTGACCCTTTTTACATGTCTAGACCAAAGGGATTAGAACTTGACCTGTGTAGCCTCTGGATACATAGTACTAAACCTAACTTTTGGGGTTAACACTAACGGCCTAATTGTTTTTTTGTTTGAAGTCTGAATTTAACTTATTCTTATACTTCAGATATTTTTATGATGCTTGTTTTTTTACTTAAGACTTAATCTAAAACATTTTCATCTAAATGAAAAAAGCTAAAAATTTTACCTTTTATCTGAATACAAATGTCTGAATCATTTATTACTTCGCTAATTTTTTTAAATGTCCTTATAAAATTCATTCATTATCAATTTGTACATAACATGATATTTTAATTTTGAAATATTGTTATTAATTTCTAAATTTATATTATGATTCTCTATATATTCTAAAATTATTCATATTCATTTAGCTCATTTATATATCAAATTCTTTTATAAAAAGACTTTTTTACACAATTATACACATTTAGGTAAATTTTAATATACAAATATTTTAACTATGTGAATTAAAATCACAAACAAAAATAATATATAAATAAGAATATATGTATAAATTATTAATTTTTCGATATTTTAATTAAAATATTAAAATAAAAAAAATGATTCAGATTTTAATTTAATTCAGATCTATTCAAATTTCAAATAAAGAGAACAATCGCCCTTTAAGATTTAAGATATTATAATGTGGGCTTTGGTTTTTATGAAATGTAGCTTATATGAAAGAAAGATTGCAGCCTTATAGAGATATCGTTGGGTAAAGATAAATTAGCGAGGGGTTAGTGTTACTCTTATGGGTTTCGTTTAAAATGGATAATATTGGCTTGTTGTTCACATTGAACGAAACAAAAAATTTCAGAAATAGTAAACTTACTTTTATTACATCAATAATAAACAAAATTCATTATCTAAAAGCAATACATTTTTATAATATGAATTTTACTATACAAAATAACGCAATATTATATTTTACACTTAAAATAGAGAGAAATATCCATAAAACAGTAAAACAATCGATCATGAATTGAAACTTTACTAGTACATTAGTATAATCTCTAAAAATCTTTTAGCAAAAAGAGCAACTCATAATGAACAATACACAAATATCAATCATGTTAGATTATTGAAGCTAATCTTAATATCTATAAAATAAAACTTTTTTCTATATACAGAATAAACCATACACAAAAAGCAACCATTGCACAATATATTACAAAATACAAAGAAATTGGCATCTCATTATAAGGGAAAAAAAAGCAATTGGATTAAATTATGTTATATAATAGATCAAATATTTAACTGAAATAAAGGGGATGCTAAACTACAATTACCATCTCAGCATTGAAGATATATATATATATATATATATATATATATATATATATATATATATATATATATAGAGAGAGAGAGAGAGAGAGAGAGAGAGAGAGAGAGAGAGAGAGAGAGAGAGAGAGGAGAGAGAGAGAGAGAGAGAGAGAGAGAATCTTTTATCTCAAATTTTTGACACAAAATTCTAACAAATGATTAGACATATTTCAATTGTTGAAATTGATAATTAAAGAGTTACATTTAATGATATCAGTTCATCAATCACCTCAATTATTGAATTAATATAAATTTTTTTGACACGAATCTAGACATAAATATTTAGGCATTGACTTATATAATTTAATAATTGAAATGATTTATGAGTTGATATCATTAGATACAACTTTTAACTTTCAATCTCAACTATTATATTATGTGTACTCAATGGCTAAAACTTTGTATTAAGATTGTGTAAAAAATTTGTGTTAAAAGATTTTCTCTCTGTATATGCATATTAATGAAAAAAGGAGCTACCTGCCGTCTTCCCTATTGCTCAATCAACCACAACATCTTGGATGGCTTTATCTCCTCAATTGAAAAGAAGTGTTTTACAAAATAATCCTAACAGGAAACAGGCTGACACGTAATTCTCAACTTCATAATGTACACACTAGGACATCTTCAATGCTATCAGAAGCACTACCTGTGCTTATAGCTGAAACACCAATTAGACTAATGTACGAAAAATTTCTCAAAATTTTGTCATGAATCACAACTATCAACACAGATGCACTTGTACATTACTTGGGTTGTTAATCTGTAACTAAATAAGAGATGAATGCAAAACAACCATTTGGAATCGCTATTTGATAAAAATAATGGCTAATCTACTTGGACGGTTGCAAGGACCCATTGCATATGGCGATAGCCAAGAAAGTGGATTATGCTACTTACCATCTTGGCCATTAGGCCCAATAAAAAGATGTACTTAGCATGAGGAACAAAGTGCACCATGACCACACAATGACTAAAGATAACGGGAAACCTGAAACTAAGAGCAGTCCAGATGACCACAAAGCAGAGAACAGAAGGCCCAGACTATCTTTCTGCTTTCCTCTCTAAGTTCAACCAGATAACAGAAACAAATGCATAGAAATTTCATCACCGATGTCAAGTGCTCTTTACAGTAGCCCTCAAGTAACCACTAAGATAATGAGTGATTAGCGGTGTAAACTGTACTTAATGCACAAACACAGTGATCTCTCTCCGAGTTTGGTGCAATTGGGTTTTTCTAGACCCCTTCCTCCAAAGGAAAAGATCTAGCCAACAAGTTACTCCCCTGAGACAAAACATCGAAATAGGTAAGTAACAGGTTTGACTGATTCTGAAATCTGCTCTCTGATTCACAGAACAAAAAACAAATGAATAAAAAGTCAACTGTAGAATTGGTTCTTTCCATTTAATCATTTATTTTGCTCCGGAGATTTATGCTTAAAATGTGAAATCAGGTACATGATCAAAATTATAGGCACAGAACTTAAGTCTATCTTTTTATTTGTTTTGATATAATTTTTCAAAAGCAACTTTAAAATCATGCCAAACAGACTTCAAAAATATTATTATATTCAGGGGGTCCCAATGCTTCATTTATGCTGCAACTCAATATATATTGAGACAGAAAGTTGCCTTTCAGATGTTAATTTCAAGTTGGAAATTAATTCAAATGAGTAGCACAAAGAATTCAGTTCCCCAAGCAGGAATCAGAACAGGGAATACAAATGTGCTAACACACACCGTGACTAGCTGTTAAATGAATTCTCAGACTTCTTCTCAGTACCACTTTTCTTCGGCTTTCTCTCACTCATTCACTCTTGAATAGCTTGTGCATCTCTTCTACCCAAGGTTGGGTTTTTTGGGAATGACATTGTGGTTTCTTGCTGGCCAACTTCACAATCTTACCACATCCACCGCCTTTTTCTTAGCTTTCACATCTTTTGGTCATCTGTAAGCCAAATCCACCAGAGAGATTCCAGCCTCTTGCTTCTTATATTTCCCAGTACCCTGCAGTTCTTAAATATGAGTCTGCATACACTTCACAACAACTATCATGATAACCTGCTTCCTTAAAACAAAATATAACTGAAACGAGTATGCTGAATTTTAGTAACTTTCTAACAACTTAAAATAAACATAGCCCATTAATATTCCTGCAGACAAGCTGCAGAACAAATCACAACAATAACACATCTTTGTCTTCTTATAAACTCAAGATGTAAACGAAGCGAAAAGAGGAAAAAGGACAAGTAGAACACAACAAACCAAAGATAAGAGTCTCGAGAAGTTAGCCAATTAGGAATCTACATGCATATCTAAAGTATAAGTTTAATTCTATTGTTCAATTTGACAGACTACCTATAAAATAAAGTTAAAAAAAAAAACAAATCAATTCAATTAGGACATGTAAGAACCTCAAACACAGAAAAGAACAAGGTTCATACTAGTAGTTTTTCAACTTGATTTTCATCCTCCAATATTTCTCTAGCTGCTTCCAATTTTCGACGTTGCTTTCGAGTCAATTTTTTCTGTATGACAAATATGCAAATGAATATTCCAGTTGACATTTCAGCCAAAATTCTTTCATTAAAAATAATATAACTCAAATTTAGAACCGCAACCAACTCACACTCTAGCTTCCTCTTTTCCTTTAGTTTAAGGTCTTCAGCCCGTTCAGCGTTGATCACCCCCTTTCTAGAACTTTTCCATTTTCAATAGATGCCTGTCAAAAAGGAATGTAGAAGTCATTCGGCTATTGAATAATCTATTACAGAAAGGAGATAAGAGAGAAAAGAGAGAGAATATCCTAATATCATAAGGGAAATTACAAGCCAATTCTTGTAGAACATTATGTTCTTTCACGCTTAATTTGGAAAAATCAATAGAAACACTTCTTACATGTATGATTTAAAATGCATCTCGTTTTATCATATTTGTTATGCACAGCAGAAGCGATAACCAACAGAACAACCAAGTGCACAACACAAACTATGCTAGATAATTGAATATAATAGCAACTAAAGAGGCAACCAATCAATCACAATGCAGAAATAGAAAGAACACCAAGATTTAACGAGGTTCGGTATAAATACCTACGTCCTCGGGCGCCGCTGAAGAAACTTTCCACTATCTTCAAAGAGAACTACAAACTTTTGAGCCACAATACAAATACCACAACTATTGGGTCAAACTGCAATTACCCAAATAGTTGGGTCAAATTGTAATTACTCAAACAATTGGGCAATACTACAAATACCCAAAATAAAGGGAAAAAAACTAAATATTACAAACTTTAAGGTCCTTAATGAAAGGCCCTTAAACAATGAAGTCTTATATGTGAGACCTTACAAATAGAGGGAGTAGAGGAGAATTTCCAATGGGACTACTAAGTGAGAAGACTTGGCTTTTATTTATAAACCCAAATCTCTCCAACACAAAGACTCCTACTCCATGTGGGATTAGGGGTGGCAATTTTCGACAGGACACGCGAACACGACTTGACACTACACGGATTTAAGCGGGTTTGGGTTTTGGCTTATTCGTGTTCGTGTCGAAGATGTCAACCCGTTTAATAATCGTGTCGTGTTCGGGTTGAGAGTCTTCAACACGCGAACACGATTATGACACGACACGATTATGACACGAACATGTTTACGACACGCGTAAAACGAATACATATTTAACACGATTAACACGAATATTGACACGATTACAAAATAATATTAAATTTAAAAATATTAAATTTAATATTTTAATTTTAGACATTTTAGTCCTCATATTAATCCAAATTTTAAAATAAGTATATCATGTTAAAATGTAATAAACTTTAAAGCTCAGGGTAATTTTGTCACTTAATCAAAATTGAAACCCAATTGACTAATTCATTCAAAATAGGAAATGGAAACGGGAAACCTAATCTCAATCTGTCTGAAGTGTGAACAAAACCTTTTCTCCTCACCGCCGCCAGCCATCTGCAGATCTGCTATTACTCCACCATATGTTCCTCCCCTTCCAGTGACCACAACCTCCAGTCTTCCAGTCCTCCAGTGACCACCATCTGTTCCAGTTCACAGCGCCATTCAGCTGCTTGTCTTGTCTCCAAGCCGTGCAGTGAAGGCAGCTCCTCCATCCAAGGTCTATGACTCTATATTTCTGTCTTTGTCCCGCTTTTTCTAATTAATTAAGCACGTGCATCCATTGAAGCTTTCATTTCATGTCTCATTTGTTTCCATGTGCATGCATTTATATTTGTATGCCTGGCAGTTATATATGTAAGCAATAATTGATACTATATGGAATGAAACCGGCCTTTTTCATTCTTTGAAATTAATATATCATTGACCATTTTTTAATTGGCATTAAGGTCCATATAATTACAGCTCTTTACATAATCTACTAAAGTTTTGCTCTCCGAGATTTCCCTTACTAATTGTAAAGATTTCGCTTAAACATTCTTTATTTTAAATAGTTAAAGACATAATATATTTATACTATAAAAAATAAGATTTTTATTCATAAAATTTGTTTTCTTTTTCACAAAAACCTTCCCACATAGTTATTTTCGTTACCGCAAAGTTCACTTTAATTGATTCAAGAGTTCAATATTGCGGGTATTTGACAGTGTACATTTGATTAATAATTAATGAAATTATTAATACATCATTAACTTCATTTGGATGATTAGATCTTGAAATTAAGTGAAATTCTTTGCCAGTGTACTTTAGAAAGTTTAAACACAGTTTTCCAAATGATACTTAATGAAGACTAATAGAGAACATGCTTTAATTTCCGTTAATTCTGATTTTTTTTCTTCGGTTAATTTTCTCATATTTCCTTGCAGAAGAAATAAGTTAAGTCAAACAGGGGCTATAATCGAGAATTAGTATTTTCTATTGGACAAAATATTCACACAAGAATTATTTCACTGAACTTGCATGTGTTCCATCATTGACTGTACAATTTATTACGTGGTTTATCATTCACGGTATCGTAGTTTTCATTGTTATGGTTTATGAGATGATGAAAAAATTATAAATTTTCTTGATTAATTTAAAATATGTCTTATATAATTCTATAATCTGATTTTTTTCATAAGTATGATTTTTCTTTTTGTAGGTTGCTTAAGAGTTGAAGAGGAGATGGATAAGAGTTGAAGAACTTTTGTGTTTGTTTGTGATGCACTTAATTGTGATTTGTGACGGATAATTGTAACTTTATAATTTGTTTGTTTGTGATGAACTTGTTCAAAGTTATCCATAATTTGGGAATGTGATGCATGTTTATTTGAGATTTGATGGACTTTATTTTTATTAATTTTGTTGTATTTGAATTGTTGAAGTTATTTTCTTATGGTAGTTGTATTGCATTTGAAGTTTGTATGATTTTTTGGTATTTAATCTTGTTTAATTTTGTATTTTTTGTTATATCTTTTTCATTTAAAAATATGTTTTAATGTATATTCGTGTCATAATCGTGTTGTAAATGTATAACGTGTCATAATCATGTTGTAAATGTATAACGTGTCATAATCGTGTTAGCAGGTCATAACCGTGTCAATCGGGTCGTGTTAATAATTTAAACGTGTCTTAATCGTGTTAAACGGGTTGTGTTCATGCTAGACGGGTCGTGTTTGTGTCTAACACGAGTATGACCCGTTTATTGTTTGTGTTAGCGTGTCGTGTCGTGTTACCCGTTTATTAATTGTGTCGTGTTCGTGTTGAGTCATAGTGACACGAATAATAAACGGGTCGTATTCGTGTTGTGTCAATCTTTATCGTGTCACAGTTCAACACGACACGAACACGACCCGCGAACACGAATTGCCACCCCTATGTGGGATCCTTGCACACACACACAATGGCTAAAGAGCCACAATTCTAACAATTCTCCACCTTGACGATTTAGCCATTCCACCACAAGACTCTTTTTTTTCCCACATTCTCTATCACAATTGCAACGCCTCCAAATGCGCCCAATGGCGCGATCAAACTCGTACAATATTGATCAAGTCCAAACAATGACTGAACTTGATCGTTGTCACAATCTTAGTCAACATATCTGCGGGATTCTCGGCAGTCTCAATCTTCTGAAGTAAGATTCTCCCTTCATTAATAATCTCCCGCACAAAATGTACCGAACATCAATATGCTTCGTACGAACATGGAACACTGGATTCTTTGCTAAGTGGATAGCACTCTGACTATCAGAATAAAGAGTAATCTTCTTCTGCTCAATTTCCAATTCATCCAGCAATCCCTGTAACCAAATAGCTTCCTTCACAGCCTCTATCATTGCCATATACTCTGCCTCTGTAGTAGACAAAGTCACTGTAGACTGTAAAGTAGACTTCCAACTCACTGGTGCTCTAGCAAGAGTAAACACATAACCGGTTGTCGACCGACATTTATGCAAATCACCAGCATAATCTGAATCAACATAACCAATAGCATACTGATCACATGTATTATCCCTCTCAAAGACTAAGCCAACATCTACGGTTCTCAACAAATACCGTAGAATCCATTTCACTGCTTGCCAATGTCCTTTACCAGGATCATGCATATACCTGCTCACAACTCCAACTGTATATGAAATGTCGGGTCTCGTACACACCATAACATACATCAGGCTACCAACTGCATTAGCATATGGAACTCGAGACAAATACTCTCGTTCCTCATCTATACTAGGAGATAAAGATGCACTGAGTTTCATATGAGGAGCAAGTGGGGTACTTACAGGTTTTGACTGCTCTGTAATGCCAAACCGCTGTAATACCTTCTTCAGATACTGCTTCTAAGTCAAACAAATCTTGCTTCTCGCTCTATCTCTGCTAATCTCCATACCTAGAATCTTCTTAGCTTCACCCAAATCTTTCATCTCAAACTCTCGATTCAACTGAGTCTTCAACTTTGCAATTTCTCTGACATTCGTCGAAGCTGTCAACATATCATCAACATACAAGAGTAGATAAATGAAAGAACCATCACGTAGCCTCTGGAAATATACACAATTATCAAATTTGCTTCTTGTGTATCTCTGACCCATTATAAACCGATCAAATCGCTTGTACCACTGTCTGGGAGATTGCTTCAAACTATAAAGCGATCTTTTCAGTTTGCATACCAAATTTTTCTTACCAGCAACTTTGAATCCCTCTAGCTGAGTCATATAGATTTCCTCTTCCAAGTCACCATGTAAAAATGCAGTTTTTATATCCAATTGAACTAGTTCTATATTCATCTGAGCTATCAAGGCCAACAAAATTCTAATGGAGGAATGTTTCACAACTGGAGAAAATACCTCATTGTAGTCAATTCCTTCCCTCTGAGCGTAGCCTTTAGCCACCAACCTTGCCTTGCAGCGAACGTCATTCTTGTTAGGAAATCCATCTTTCTTTGCATATACCCATTTACACCCAATTGCCTTTTTACCCTTCGGTAATTGAGCTAGCTCCCAAGTTTCATTCTTCTGAAGAGACTGCATCTCTTCGCTCATAGCTGTCTTCCACTTATCAACTTCAGAACATCTGACTGCCTCTTTATAAGTGGAAGGAACATCAGCATCTATAATTGGAAGTGCATAAGCCACCATATCAGCAAATCGAGTAGGTCTGCGAATCTCACATCTTGGCCTATTAACTGCAATAGATTCTTGTTGCTGTTGAGGTTCCTAAGTAGAACCCTCTCCATCATTTCCCAAATCCTCCTCTGTCATAGGAGTACCATCATCTGTCTCAACATATCTAACTGGGTTCAATGTCGTCGTTTCAAACTCCACCTGCTGCTGAGTATGCTCCACCTGCTGTGAAGTACCAATCTCCTTTGTCTGGTTTTCTGATTTCTTCAACATTGAAGACTCATCAAATGTCACATCTCGACTGGATACAATCTTTCTCGAACTAGGACACCATAGACGATATCCTTTTACTCTTGAAGAAAATCCCAAGAAAATCGCTTTCTTGGCTCTAGGATCCAGCTTAGATTCTTTCACATGATAATATGCAGGGGAACCAAAAATATGTAAAGAATCATAATCAGAAACAGGTTGTCCAGACCATACCTCCAATGGAGTTCTATCACCAATAGCAGCTGAAAGTAGACGATTAATGAGATGACACGTATAAGTCACAACCTCAGTCCAAATTCTTTGCCCAAACCAGCATTGGACAACATACACCGAACTTTCTCCAGCAATGTCCGGTTCATGCGTTCTGCCACCCCATTCTAATGCGGTGTACCTCTAACAGTAAAATAACGTACAATACCTTCATTACGACACAATTTCAAAAACTGATCACTGCAATACTCACCACCATTATCTGTTCTGAAATGCTTGATCTTCTTACCAGTTTGTGTCTCAATCATCTTTTTCCATTTAAGGAAAATATCAAGTACATCATCTTTTGATTTCAAACAGTACACCCAAGTTTTTCTGGAAAAGTCATCAACAAAAGTAACAAAGTAGTGCCTACCTCCCATCAATGCGGTTTTAATAGGTCCCCACACATCTGAGTGAACATAATCAAGAATACCCTTGGTATTATGAATAGCGGTGTCAAATTTCACTGTCTTCTGCTTTCCCAGAACACAATGCTCACAGAAATCCAGCTTGCAGGTCTTTGCACCTTTCAATAAGCCTCGTTTCACCAAACTGAATGAGGCTTTCTCACCTGCATGTCCCAAACGCATATGCCACAGTCTCGTAATCTCTGAATCTGCATCATTATCAAAAACCATACCAGCTGATCTAATAACCATATTACCATTATAGTAATACAAGTTGTTCCTCCTAGTGCCTTTCAATACCACAAGAGCGCCTGAAGTGACCCTCAAAATACTATCTCGAATAGATATACCACAGCCTTGAGATTCTAAGGCTCCCAAAGAGATGAGATTCTTCTTTAACTTCGGTACATACCGAACATCTGTCAGAACTTTAGTCAGTCCATCATGATTCCTCAAACGGATCGAACCTATCCCAGTAGTATGACAAATATCATCATTGCCTATATACACAACTCTACAATCAAGCTCCTCAAACTGAAAGAACCACTCTCTATGTGGACACATATGATAAGTACAACCCGAATCCATAATCCACTCATCAGAACCAGAAGTGGATAGGTGACCAGCGAGACATATATCTACATCACTATCATCCTCACGCTCAACAATACATGCATCAGAAACAGCCTTGCCCTTATCTTTCTTTTTCAACTTAGGACAATCTTTCTTCTAATGCCCTTTCTCACGACAAAAGGCACACTCATCTTTTCCTAATCTACCCTTCGACCAAGATTTTCCCCTTTTTCCTGGTTTTCTACTTTGACTACGCCCTCTCACTATCAATGCATCTACTGACTCATCCTTATGTTCCCTTTGATCTCTCTTACGAATTTCATAATTCAACAAAGCAGAACAAACTTCTTCAAAAGACAGTTTATCTTTTCCATGGATAAGAGTAATGCACAAATGATCTAATTCATCCGGAAATGAGCCAATCAATAGCATAGCCTTAATTTCATCTTTGAAGGTTTCATCTAAGTTTAACAAATCAGCAATTAACTTATTAAACTCATCAATGTGAGAACTGATGCTTGTACCTGATTTCAACTGGAGACGGAATAATCTCTTCAATAAGTAAAGTCGATTCTCATTGCTTTTCTTCATATATTTATTTTCCAGCGCCTTCCACAATTTGTTTGTAAATGTCTCCTTAGTGAACGGATACTTTTGTTCTCTACACAAGCAAGAGCGAATCGACCCACAAGCTTTTATATTCAGCCTGTCCCAATCTCTTGCACTGATATCTTCTGGTTTTGTTTCTTCTAGAACAATATCCAAATCTTGCTAATACAACCCGTCCAACACCTCACTCTGCCATAAGCCGAAATTATTTTGACCATCAAATTTTTCAACATCTATTTTTGCATTTGTCACAGTCACTGCCTTCTCTGATATAGTTGACGATGAAGCCATCACTGTCTCTCACAAATAAGCTCGATACACAACCAATAACCAAACTCCAACAAACTATTATATTCAACAACTAGCAATCCAAAATCAATAGCCCAGAACAGTAGTAAGTGCTTTAATGAAATAGCCACTAACTACCCAAAATCTTTGACTCTGATACCAATTGTTATGCACAGCGAAAGCGATAACCAACAGAACAACCAAATGCACAATACAAACTATGCTAGATAATTGAATATAATAGCAATTAAAGAGGCAACCAATCAATCACAATGCAGAAATAGAAAGAACACCAAGATTTAACGAGGTTCGGTATAAATACCTACGTCCTCGGGCGCCGCTGAAGAAACTTTCCACTATCTTCAAAGAGAACTACAAATTTTTGAGCCACAATACAAATACCACAACAATTAGGTCAAACTGCAATTACCCAAATAGTTGGGCCAAATTGTAATTACCCAAACAATTGGGCAATACTACAAATACCCAAAATAAAGGGGAAAAAAGCAAATATTACAAACTTTAAGGTCCTTAATAAAGGCCCTTAAACTATGAGGTCTTATATGTGAGACCTTACAAATAGAGGGGGTAGAGGAGAATTTTCAATAGGACTACTAAGTGAGAAGACATGGCTTTTATTTATAAATCCAAGTCTCTCCAACACAAAGACTCCCACTCTATGTGGGATCCTTGCACACACACACAATGGCTAAAGAGCCACAATTCTAACAATATTCACATCCATATAGTAAATCAATTGGAACAAGTCACATGATTTCTTTATAAATGACAATAAAAAACCTGGTTGGTTTTGAATATGCGATTAATAATAGGTAGTTGATGAATAGCATTTTTGTAGTACTCCGCACTTATACTTTGTCGGTATTTGAGCGTTTTTTGTGCCATTTACATGTGCTTTATGTGTTTTGTAGGTTAATCATCATTGGTGTGCTTTAGAACCATAAAAAGGCAAATAAGAGATCAAGGATGAAGTGTATGATACATGGAAGCAACACACAAGATAGCAAATAGAGCAAAAACAATCACTTTCAACCCTTGATGGACAGCCCAACTTCTCGTATTTGACTGTATCAATCTACAATCAACTAGGTTTTGGGTGATATACCATTGAAAAGCTCTAGAAGTCTAATTTCTGGAGCATTTTACAATTTGTGAATCCGATTTTTGTGCAAAAAGTTATGGCCAAGCAAGGCAAGGCGCGCAGAGCAAAAATTTTGGGGCCCCAGCCCGCTCATAGCAGGTCCCAGCGCGCCAAGGCCATAGCTCCGTGCCCCAGCATGGCATGACGAGTTGCAGCCCCATTTTGGTCCATTTTGACACACTTTTGAGGGGTTTTTAAGCTACCACAAGCTAGGATTCGAGGATAACGAGTCTTGGAGGCCAATTTGGAGAGAAAAAGCTAGGGAAATCAACAAGAAACAAGGGGAGATTCAAGGGATTGGAGATTCAACATCAAGATTAAAGACCTAATCTAGTTTCTCTCTCTCTCTCTTCTTTCTTATAACTTGTTATTTCGAATGATGCTTTGTTTGCTTAACTTTGTGGGTTTTGTAAGCTCAACTATGAGTTAATTAGCCTTAATCTAAAGGATGATTGTAACCTAACACTAATTTTATGCCTTGATGGTTTGATTTTAAGTAAACAATTCATTTTACTCATTCAAATTTTCTTTACGTTTAATACTTCTTATTAGATAGGGATATTGATTAGATGAAATTGTACGTGAATTTTTTTCTTGGGAAAGGGGACTCATGTAAGTGAATGGGAAAACATGACCTAAGAGTTGTGGAGCTTGGGAAAATCCATGAACCTTTGTAATCAATTGAAATTGAGACTTAATGATGGGGAACCCGTACAAAACAAACTGAACTCAAAAACTCACACTCACACACGATCAATCAACACTCACACACACAATCAAACTGAATACTTCTTTGGTATTTCAAAATAATGTCTGAATAATAATTGTCTAACAAACCCTATATTTATACTAATCAAGACATATTGGAAAATAGGAAAGTCAAAATCCTATTTAAGTCAAAATCCCTAAACTAACAATTTAGGTTTGAATCAAATTAGGAAAAGTCAAGATCCCTAATTTGAGTCAAAATCCCTAAACTGATAATTTCCCAAATTAAATAAAACCCTAATTAAATAACTATTAAAAGACTATATTAACCCTCATAACAAAATAAGCCATGCTACATCAATTCCCCCCGACTTAAAAAGACTCGTCTCCGGACGAGTGGGATTGCAAATAAAAATCCAAAGCGTGGGAGTTGATGCGACGGAGCTCATCCTCAGGAAGCCAAGTATCATCGTCAGCTGGTCGTCCCTTCCAACGAACAAGGAAACGACGAAAACCACCAGTAGCAGAAGTAACAAAATGGTCGTCCAAAATTCGTTCAACCTCATCATCCGGTGGAGGATCAAATGGAGGCAAACGAGGTACAACAACAGGAGGAGAACCTGCAGAAACATCAAAAATAGCTGGAGGCTCGAAATGTCCTCGGTAAGGAAACAAGTCTGCCACATTAAAAATTGGATTGATACTCCAATCAGAAGGCAAATCAAGTAAATAAGCATTAGAACCAAGCCTACGATTAACTTTAAATGGGCCATGGGCACGGGCTTGTAATTTCTTGTTAGCTTGTTTAGGAAAGCGAGAAGGATCAAGGTGAACCATGACATAATCACCTTCCTTAAAAACCTTTTCTCTACGATGCAGATTAGCAGCAGACCTATATTTATCATTGCTCAAGGAAATCTTTTGTCTAACCTCAGCATGTAAATCACGCATATGGGTGGCAAAATCAGTAGCAAAATTTGATGAAGGGTAGTGAGAAGGTAAGCGAACAAGGTCAATGGGTCGGCGGGGTGCAATACCATAAACAATCATGAATGGACTTTTACCGGTTGACCTATGAACAGTATTGTTATAAGCAAACTCAGCCATAGGTAACACTAAATCCCAATTACCTAACTTCTCGCCTACCACACAACGAAGCAAGTTCCCTAAGCTACGATTAACCACTTCAGTTTGGCCGTCTGTTTGAGGATGATAAGCTGAAGAGAACTTAAGAGAGGTACCAAACAGCTTCCAAAGTGTCTTCCAAAAGTAGCTAACAAACTTAACATCTCTATCAGACACAATAGACACAGGCAATCCATGGAGACGAACAATCTCCCTAAAGAATAGTTGAGCTATATGTGAAGCATCACTAGTCCTAGAACAAGGGATAAAATGAGCCATTTTAGAAAACCTATCAACCACAACAAAAATAGAATCATGCTTCCTCGCGGTTTTAGGTAGTCCTAAAAGGAAATCCATACTAACATCTCTCCAAGGAAGGTAAGGAACAGGGAGCGGAGTGTATAACCCTTGATTAAGTTTTCTAGCCTTAGCTAATTGACAAGTACGACACTGAGATACAATCCTAGCAACATCCCTCTTTAATGATGGCCAATAAAACCTATCCTCAACTAAGGCTATGGTTTTATCTCTTCCTAAGTGACCAGCTAATCCTCCAGCATGCATTTCCCAAACTAGAAAATCTCTTATAGAAGTACGAGGAATGCATAAACGAGAACCCTTAAAAAGGTAACCATCACGAATGATAAAATCTACGTGATCCCTACGGTTATTATCTAAGAGTTCTTTATAAATGATGCCAAAATCAAGACAAGAGGGATACTCAGAGTTTATCCTATCAAATCCTACAATTTCAACTTGCATGGTTTGAAGGGTATACATGACTCTACTAAGGGCATCAGCTACCTTATTATCCTCTCCTGGCTTGTGTCTAAGAACAAACGTGAACATTTGAAGAAACTCAGACCACTTGACATGTCTCTCATTTAATCGCTTTTGGGATTGAAGATATTTCAACGCCTGGTGGTCAGAGTAAAGGACAAATTCATTAGGCAAAAGATAATACTGCCAATGTTGTAGAGATCTAACAATAGCATAGAACTCTTTATCATAGGTAGAATATCTTTGTTTAGCCTCATTGAGTTTCTCACTAAAGAAAGCAATAGGGTGACCCTCTTGACTCAAGACTCCTCCTATACCTACTCCTGAGGCATCACAAGCTACTTCAAAGACTTTAGAAAAATCTGGATGTCTAAGAACAGGGGCTTGAGTCATACGTTGCTTAACAAGCTCAAATGCTCTAGTGGCTGCAGGGGTCCATTGAAATTCACCCTTTCGCATGCAATCAGTGATGGGTGCTATAATGGTGCTAAACTCTTTAATGAATCTCCTATAGAAAGAAGCTAATCCATGGAAACTACGAATTTCAGACAAAGTCCTAGGCGTAGGCCACGATGTAATAGCTTTTACCTTAATAGGATCAGCTTTTATACCCTCTGAAGAAACTATGAATCCTAAGAAAATGACTTGAGACTGCATAAAAGAACATTTCTTAAGATTGATGTACATCTTCTCATTCCTAAGGGTACTGAATACTTTCTTAAGATGTTCTAAATGATCTTCCTCACTCTTACTATATATGAGAATATCATCAAAATAAACTACAAGGAACTTCCCTATAAAGGGTCGTAACATATGTGTCATGATTCTCATAAAAGTACTAGGAGCATTAGACAACCCAAAAGGCATAACTAACCACTCATACAATCCGTCAGGGGATTTAAAAGCAGTTTTCCACTCATCACCTGGTCTAATCCTAATCTGGTGATAACCACTCCTTAAGTCTATCTTAGAGAACCAACTAGAACCAGCTAACTCATCTAACATATCCTCAAGTCTAGGTATGGGAAACCTATACTTAATAGTTATTTTGTTGATGGCCCTACTATCAACACACATTCTCCAAGATCCATCTTTCTTAGGGGTGAGTAACACTGGAACTGCACAAGGACTAAGACTATGACGAATGAGACCTTTTTCTAACAAACCATCTATTTGTCTATTTAACTCAGCTCTCTCAGTGGGGTTCATCCTATAATGTGGAAGGTTAGGAAGTTGTGAACCTGGAACTAAGTCAATGGCATGTTGAATATCCCTCATAGGTGGTAGCTTATTTGGTAAGTCCTCAGGGGCTACATCACTAAACTCTTCTAAAAGCTTACCTATCTTAGGGGAAAAGTCTAAACTAGACTCCGGTGATTGCTCTTTTAGAACCAAAGTGTACACAACACCAGTCTCTTGGGTTTCTTTCATAAAATGAGTTGGACCCAAAATATTCAAGTTGTGTTTCTTAGGCTCTGAGATATTGGATCTAGATTTTGGAGTTGGTTTATCCTTTTGGACCCTAGTTGAAACCTTACAATTGTCATTAGGTTTGGCTGGTTTCAAGGTAATAAGCTTACCACAATGATTAAAAACATAGGTATTTTCTTTCCCATAGTTTATAACATCATGGTCATAAAGCCATGGTCTACCTAGGAGGACATGAGCTACATCCATGGGTAACACGTCACAATAGATGTTTTCCTTGTAGGAACACAACTTAAGAGGAACTAGACATCTATGGGTAATAGGTAGGGTTGTTTTATTAACCCAAGCTACCTGAAAAGGATTAGGGTGAGGCTCTAGAGTGAGGTTAAACCTATCAATTGCAGCCTTAGAGATGACATTTAAGGTACTACCTCCATCTATCACTAGTTTGCATAACTGATTCTTAAGGGGAACTAAGGTATGGAAAATACTAGTTCTCTTCCAAGAATCAGAAGCTACTGGAGTAGACAAGATGCAACGCATGACTGTCAATTGCTCATTAAACTCCTCTTCCTGGTTGTCTCCTAATCCTAAATCTTCACTCTCCTCTAATGGTTCTAAGACCTCTCCTTCAGGATCCTCATATAGCGATTCACTAGGGTCATATCCTATGGTCATAGTACGACTAGGACAACGAGCAGCAATATGACCTCTACCTTGACAATTGTGACACACAATTGGGGAACTAAAGGATTGGTTTGAAGCACTCATTGATCTTTCCCTATTCGAATTGAAACGAGGATTAGGATGGGATGCACTAGATGTGGGGTAACTAGGAGTTGGCGAACTAGAAGTTCTAGGAGTAGAGGATTGTTGATTAAAGTTATTCCTATTAAAAGCCTTAATTTGAGGAGATGGAGTATGCACCGAGGAAGTTTGCCTATTATAAGTTTTTGCATGGAGTTCAACTTCTAAGGCTTTATTATAGGCATCTTCTACAGTTTCAGGGGAGCTCAACTCAACAACACGCTGGATGTCAAACCTAAGTCCATTAATAAATCTTGATACTGTGGCATCAATAGACTCTTCAATTTCACATCTAATGTGAAGATTATCAAACTTAGATTGGTACTCAAAGACACTAGAAGAACCCTGCCTAAGGTTAAGCAATTGCCTATAGAGTTGCTTCTTATAGGACTGAGGGACATATTTTTGTGTGAGGTCCATTTTCAATTCTGCCCAAGTAGGAGGACGACGATGCTGTTGGCAAAATCTACGTTCTGTGGACTGACAAAAGATCTTAGCAGTACCAACTAATTTAAGTCGAGCAAAACGAACACGATAGGAGTCTACCATGTCGTACCACTCAAAGTATTCCTCTAAGGCATCTATCCAATCCAAGAAAGCAGTGGGGTCTAACTTACCATCAAAATCAGGAACATTGTGTTTGGCACCTTTTGGAATGTCAGATGACTCATGCCTAGAATGACTCCTGGTGCTTCTATGACTGCTTTTACCATCATTATCATCTTCAAACAAAAGATTGTGAATATAATCTCGCTCATGATATTTTTTAGATGTAGATCCTAAGACTTCTTTACCCTTATCAAACCTATTAGATGACCCAAGATTGTTATCCCTACGATCAAGTTGCTCTTTAATATCAAGAACTGCTTGTTCAATGTTGTCGAATCTACGTTCTAATCCACTCAACCTATTGTTTATGGTATTGAAATCAGGTTGTAAAGGCGGAAGATTTGGGTCTACCATTCTCTCTTTTTTTTTTTTTTTTTACTATACTAAATCTAGACTAAAATTTCCTATAAGCGATAAAATAAATCTGATGCTGCTGCAATGCAAATAAAGGCAAGAAAGTAAATATGTAATGATTTTTTTTTTTTTTTGGGTTATATGGGATAAAGTGAAATTTAATGAAACAGTAAGGGCTAACAGAAAATATTGAGGATGCAGGGGTTAAACTGTAAAAATATAAATAAAATTTTAAGATTCGGGCAGTGGTGTGATTATGCAAAGTGGGTGGGTCTTCAACAAATTAGGCTTGATTCAATGACAAATAACTTGAAAACCCCTAATCAAAATATCCACCAACTTTAAAAAGTGACAAAGAAGTCCAAACCTCTAATATCCAAACACTCCGGTGGCGGCTTCCGGCAACGGGACGGTGGCGGCTTCCGACAACGGGACGGTGACGGCCAAGCCTTCAGACGACCGATCGGCAGCGGCAGAAACTTTTCCGGTCGGTGGTGGACGCCGCGGTGGCTTGTGGTGGCTTCCAAACTGAAAATTTGATTTTTGAAGACTTTCCGGCAAGAGTTAGTGATCGGCCAAGAAGGAAAACTTGACGGGGAGGAGCCGATCTATCACTTGGTGGTGGTGGTGAGACACCACTCGCCGGTCGGCGGCGATGAACAGTAACGGCGGCAAGATGTTTTTCGGCTTTTTGAAGGGTTTTCGATGGGATTCTGGTGATGGTGATGAAGGGAAGAATGATGGGGACGGCCCGATCTATAAGTTGATGTATTCGGTGATGGGTGATGCGTCGGTCGCCGGTGATGAACAGTAACTCCGGCGGTGAACAGTTAATGTGTTTGGGTTTGTGGAATTTTATGGAACGATGTTAGGCTCTGATACCAAATTGATGGGGAACCCGTACAAAACAAACTGAACTCAAAAACTCACACTCACACACGATCAATCAACACTCACACACACAATCAAACTGAATACTTCTTTGATATTTCAAAATAATGTCTGAATAATAATTGTCTAACAAACCCTATATTTATACTAATCAAGACATATTGGAAAATAGGAAAGTCAAAATCCTATTTAAGTCAAAATCCCTAAACTAACAATTTAGGTTTGAATCAAATTAGGAAAAGTCAAGATCCCTAATTTGAGTCAAAATCCCTAAACTGATAATTTCCCAAATTAAATAAAACCCTAATTAAATAACTATTAAAAGACTATATTAACCCTCATAACAAAATAAGCCATGCTACATCACTTAATGAATGCTTATTAATTGATCTGAGATCGGGAGATGATAATTGGTTAATAAGTATTATTTCTACTTTATGCTCGAGAGAGGTAGAAGGAATATATTAGAATTTCGACTAATGGATATGAAATGAATCAATTATTGATTTCTAACAGGATAGGCATGAATGTCTATTAGTTCAAAATCTATCCTCTAGATATTTTGCATCATTGAATTCCTTTCTTGTTTTGCTTTAAATTCAGTTTTCAATTCCCCGTTGTTTAGTTAAGTTTTATTTAGTTAACTGTAATTTGTACTTGTAAATTCTTAGTTTTCTAGATAAAATTGGATGGCTTTAAGATGATATTTAGTTAGATTTTACATATCAATCCTCGTGGGAATGATACTTAACTCATACTCTATTACATGATGCGACCCATGCACTTGGTGGTAACACACTTGTAAACAGTAGTCACATAAGAATAAGGTTTTGGGAAGCAAGTGGATATACGGAGCTTGTTTACATGATTTTTCTAGAATCTAGAAGTTGTAACTAAGCAAGATGTTTCATTAAACCTTACTAATATGGTGCACCTCTACTCATTTTCAATGGGGTTGGACACTTAACTTCTGAAGGAATAATATAGGCAAAGAACCTGATATTCAATTAGGTTTCATTTGAATTGGTTTTCAACAGGAAATGATACAAATTTATATTTAAAAATATGAAATAAATCTAAATAAGATGCAAAGATCTACAAAGTGATTCATTTTATAAATTAGGATTCACAAAAATTTCATAGTTAATTAGGATTATCACTAAAATTTTGAACAAATTCTTATTTATATTGGTTTGTAGTTGTTTGAGTTCCAACTAATTCCTTATTGTACCAAACATAACATAGTATTTATATATGTTACAATCCAATCCAATCCAATCCCATGTGTCAAATGTACCTTGAGAGATAAGAGATTTTTTGAGCCTAAGAGCGGTGTATTCCCTCCTTTTGCGAACAATCCAATATTGGCTTCCATCCGGATCTTTGTTTCTTCAAAATTAAGAAAGTATCACCATAATTGGACATGGCAATCTCCTAATTCTTGTAAATATTTCTTCCTTTAGGTGTGTTCCTTTAGTAGGGTTCTCTCTCCTCTTTTGATTTTCATAGTTAGATACAGGCTTAATTAAGGCCTTTTATAGTCTTTGGTTTATGAATATTTTTTTTAAGATGAATTGACAATAAATTCAATTTGAAACAGTCTGAATGTCCCACGGGAATGATTTTGAAGATCCAAAACAAAAAATAATGGTATTTACTAGAAACAAGAGAATGAAGGTAGTCAATCAATATAGATTGAATAAAAGTGAAAGTGAAAAACATAAAGATTGCTTGTGGGTTTTTCACGAATCGAGAATGGGTTTGATTTCCAACGCCCACTGGGTTATGAATCTAGTGTTTTTGTTTAGAATTTCAATATCATAATGAAAATAGAAGACTTGTCTACATGTTTCTCAAGAAATATCAATCATAGGGAATATGCTTGACTATGTGTTTTATAATAAGAATGTATTTGATGAGGAAGTTAAGAAAATAATATCAATAAAATATAAAACCAGATAAATATGCATAAAATTTTTCAAATACCTTCAAAAAATGTTAAATATTTTTTAAATATTTTTTAAATATTATGATGTTATTTACTAACTAAAAATAATTATGAATTTAATTGATGATTTAACAAAAATTTATATTTTAAGTTAAACATTAGCATTATTTAAATCTAAAAGTAGTATTATTTTTATTAACCTTTTTATTTTCATTTTTTATTTTACGAAATTATCAAACATATAAGTTTGATTTGAATGAAACAAGAAGAGAAAAATAGTAGAGAAAATTTGAGAGGAAAGAGAGAGAAAGATGAAGAGGCGTAGAAGGGGAAGTTGAACGGTCAAAGGCAAGTGAGATAAAAGAGAGAATGACAAAAGTTGCTCTTGGTTTTACTCAAATGCTGCAGCTGAGTTATTGTACCTCAACTCTCCGTTTTTTGAGTCTTTAAGGTGAAATAGGCTGCCAAACATATATTGCACCAGTCCCAACAAATTCAAACTGAAACAAAAATGAAACAAGGGGGATGGACACGTAAATAAAAGGGCCCCTATATTTTTATTTGATGCAAACTTATGCACACAAATTGAGAATGGCTTTTCTCGTTTTTTTATACTTCATTTTTTGTGCATCGCAGGAGTTCTGTATTTATCATTTTTTTTTCTTTATTTTAAAAACATCAAGTCAAACAACTTCTATGTGCTTTAGAGGACCAAAAGGGAGGAAAAAAAAAACCAATAAAGGAAACATAACCAATTGGGCTCATAACATTTACTGCATCTAAATGCATCGGTTGGTTACGATATGGCATTCCAGTTTTGATGAATGTGGTAATTAGTGGTTGTAGATCAAGGTCGTTGACTTCCCTGATTCATGCTCAGAGATTTTGAGATGCAGGTTCTTGAGGACGCATTCCGGTTTTAGGAAGATTATTGAATTGGAGGTGAAACTTTCTGCAAGTTTATTCCCAAGGATTTATCTTTCATCTATAGCCCATAACTTTTCTATCCAGAGTAGACAAGTTTTCCTTAATGAGTCTTCTGGGTATAATTTTGAATTTTTTAGAAATTTGAATGATGAGGAAGTTTGTGGCTTATTCTTCTTTCCTTTAACTCAAAATGTTAGACTGAATTCCTTCAAGGAGGATGATACCATTTAGACGCTTGAATCTTCAGGTGGTTTTTAAAGTGAATCTTTCTTTTATTGGTTTATTGATGATATTAATGGGCAATTTAAACTAGCTGGACATAGATACCTCCCAAAGTTCACGTTCTATCTCTGTTGGTTGCACAGTGAAAGGTCAGTACTTCTTTATCTCATTCAAAGAAGACAATAGGCTGTTTGTTTGTCTCCAAACTGGTCTGTTATGTGTAAGAAAGATGCGGATAGTGCTGATCATTGTTCCCTTTCACTGTCCATTTGCTTTAAGAATTTGGCTCAAGATTTTAATTAAGCTACATATTTTATAGGTAATTCCAAAGGTCTTTCTGCTGCTCTATCTATAGAACATCACGATGCATTTGGAAAGAAAGCTATGATTATATGGAGATATTGTTTTTTTTACTGCTTTTTAGGTTATATGGTGTGAAAGCAATAAGAGGATTTTTTAAGACTCATTACAAGAGGATGTCAATATGCTAAGGGCAAAGATTCATGCTTTTTCTTCTATATTGGCTTAGGTTAAAAAGAATAGCAAGGAATTTCTTATTCTCTATACAAATTGGATGAATAAGCTGTTATATTTTGATTTGCGGTGTCTGGTTATATTTTTATGTTTCTTTTGTTAATTTTCTTCTCCTGCGGATCGCTGGTTTACTTGATCTTTGATATACTTTCTATCATTAATATAATTTTATGATACTTCTGATTAAGAAGAGACGATAAATAGGTTGGTTACAGGATGGCATTCATGTGGTCACCATATGGAAAAGAAAAATAAGATTCTATTGAGAAGTAATAGGAAGCAAGGAAATAGCCATCATATGGCACTAGACTACAGGGAAAAATGGAAGTAAGACTACTTAAACTTTGCTTTCTTCTTATCAAAGATAGCAAGAATGCTTCTATCATGTAGAATAAAGTATGCCTCATCTAATATAACGATCATCATTCTCTCAAAAATAAAACATCAGAAATTTTATGGTCAGATTGGAATAAGAACTATACGTATAACAACCTAAATGTTCCACATTTCTGTGTGGACCAAGACCAAAGGTGAGTTAAAAGTTACCTTAGCTACCTTCAGCGCAATTTTTTCTTCTCTTTTTCAGTAACAAACCAAGTTCTTTTAGGGCGTGAAGAAATTTCTTATGAGCAATCATATTTTCTGCCTGCATGTTTTACAGAAGAATGAAATTATTAGAAACAGCTAACTCATATGTTCACCTTAATTTGTAAAATTGAGATCATATTTACAAAATGCCAATGTGCAAGTAGCAAGAGAGGAGGATTAAGTACATATAGTTGCTTCCGTTTCAGCTTTTCCCAGGGCTATCTCGTCCCTGCAGCATTTGGAGGAAAATAAGAAGAATACAAAGACGAATAGTTTATATAATATAAATAAATAAAAGACTGAAATACAGCAAATACCTCTCCTTTTGAAGAATGGCAGCCACTTAAATTTCCATTTTCTCAATCATCTGAGACCACTTAAAAATTGATTGCTCTGCAACAATTTGGCTCTTCAACTTTGCACTAACTCTCTTAGCCTAAAATTGGAAATCACAATTGCTAAGTAACTTTCATTTGGCATTCTATCATGTTCAAATAGATATATTTACACATCAATTCAGATTTTCTAGGATACATCTTCATGTTGATGTATAATGTTTACAAGAAATGCCTCAACTAATTCATATAAAGGAAAAATTTAGACAATTAGCCAAATGAGAAAGAAGAAGTTAAGAACTATCAGACCAAAAAAAAGTGGATGGGGAATTATTTTTGCAGCCTTGATAGGTCTATAAATTCCATCACCACCCAATGTTTTCAAAAAGCTACTAAAAATCCACTCTAAAATTTATGAAGCAACTATTAACCCCTGTAAAGTTACTAAAAATAGTAAACAAATTTCTACGAGATTTTTTTTTTTAATTTTTTGAAAAAAAACCACCTTTAGAAGGGGTCTATAATAAGATCCCAAGAAGGATTGACCTAAATATCTTTTATGTAAAGTTCTAAAGGTGATTACCCAGTCCAGATCTTCATGTATGTCAGAACACACACTAATAACATGAGTGATTAATTCATGTAATTATTGAAATTCAGACCCACTTATGATCCTTAACTTCAACGGAATTGAATCATAATATGAATGGTTAGATCTTCATGTGCTGTTTTAGTTTAACGTGCATGCATAACTTGATGAATTTCTCATCAGCTATTACATACAATTGTCTTATTTTACCACTTTCAGTCATGGCGTTGGGTTAAGTTTTTAAGAACATCTTAAAAATAAGTACCAATCCACACAAGGAAAAAGCCTAAAGACAACAGTACTATGAGGTCAAGTTAAATTCTAGGAGTCTCCGTGAAAGCCAGTGTGAATACCTTGGAGTTATGTCCACACAAGTCAATTAAAAAGTATTCAGATTACCAACTAACTTCTAATCCAGATGCTTAGTCAAGTAATTTTTAATTTTTCCTGAATGCATGGAATTCACAGGATTGTTAATCCAAATAGATGGCCATCTATAACTTATTCGATGAGCAACAGCTCAAACAGAACCAAAAGTTCCATTCTTTGCAAACTATATAAGGAAATTTAGGCCCAACAAGACTTAAGACAGAATTTGTTACTTGCAGGGACTTTTAAAAGAGACCAATAATTGTCTGTCACAAATGTAACAGCATTTCCTTCTCTGCCTGCTCTTGCTGTACAGCCTTTTTGATGGACATAGCTGCACCAAGAAAACAAAAATTATATGAGGCACCAGCATGAAAAGTAACTTAATAATATATAGTTTCAAATATTGATTATAAGAAAAGGAATAATGAAATACAAATATTCCCAAATAATTTTTAATGGTAGAAACTGATAAGTAAATCACCAACTAGCAACATCAAAAATATTTCAGCTCACCTACCTACTAAGGTCTCAAGAACATGTGTAGTTAATAAACGTTTGAACCCTGATTACGTCAAGCCCCTACAAGTGGCATCAAAACTGAATTGTCAGATAAACTGCACAGCTGATCAATTCACAGCAAATAGAGTAATCGTGCCATTTGTATTTTATTAACTGAGACTGCAGGATGAAAAAGGAGAATTTGCGTAATGGACTTGTGCTTCTTATTCCAACCAAAGAAGCAAGCAAATATGGTAATTCTATAATCAGGAAAAATAAAAAAGGAGAGGAAAAGAGGAAAAGCGATGATGTCAGAAGGGAAAAATGAGAGACTCCAGAGTTACTGAAAAGCCAACAAGCATAACTGTAAGTGATATTAATGATGGTCATAACAAATTTTATTATTCAGTACATACACGAGCTGCCACATCAGTTGCAATCAAAATATCAACTTGCTGCTTCCTAAAAAGTTCCAAAGCCTACCAAAACAAATATAAGTTACAAGAAAGATACATTGAGCAAGTAACATGAAACATTCTTCTGGGGCTCAAATTCTAGACCATAATATAGGAAAATAGTGCAACAAGAAAGCTCTGTGAAGAACTTGAATGAAAATATATGCAATGACAGCATTAACTCACAACAAGGCTCTGTGCCTGGGTAAGATTTCCATGAAGCTCAGCTGCTTTAAAGCCAGCGAATCCAAATAAAATCTTCAACAATGTGCAGTTTGTTTAGTTCTACAGCCAGTGAAAATAGAAACTCACTAAAGATAACTGATAACCACTAGCAATAGTATAGTCCAAAAAATATATAATAAGTAAAATCTGATGTCTGTGGACTTCTAAATTGACTTGGACAGAATTTATGTTTCCATGAGCCCATAACTTCAAGAAGACAATAAGTCTAAGTACTGAGAATAAAATCTGAAGATAATCACTTTGAATGTGAAAGTCATTGAGCATAATAAAAGAAGAACAGCTTCCTGATTTACTTTACTTATTTGGCTAATCCTAACTACCCTGCTGAATAGCAATTAGAGTTCTTGATAAGTTAGATGCATTTTATCAAAAGGTGCAGCAAATAACTTTACTAAGAATCTATTCGTAAAATAACTTTTGCTTACTGTACACCTATGATTTGTATACATCTCAATCATAATTTGAACACAATAAAATCACCAAAAAAAAAAAAAGAGTTAAAAGAAAGCAGAAAACTGGCAAAAGCCAAGAAATTACTCTTCAGTCAATGTCGCTGTCCATTTCGCAGATGGGTCAGCTGATAAGACAAAAGGGTTCGGTCAAAGAAAGCTTGATAAGCACGTCAACTTCTTCAGTCATTGGAGGTGAAAACAGCATAGTCTGTCTCCTTTATGGACAGAGGCGAACATAAACATAAGTTAAAAACTGATCAGAAAACAAGAATATTCCAAACAGATCAAATATATCAGGTTTTGAAATAAGATGGAGGAATTAACAACCCGATTGTTATATCTAGATTCTACTCTCAGCCTTTATATTCCTAGTTTCAGTTTCTTTTTTCTAATTCGTCCACTAACGACCACAATTCTGTAACACAAGAGTGAAAGTAGTTGTTTGTAACAGGAGTGGTAAGTTACCGTTGAATCTAAAACCTTAAGCTATCAGAAAATGGCTCAAAGTTAAACAATCCATGATGCGGAACATTGAGCGGACAGGACTGAACCAAACCCTGATACAGACAGAATAGATGATATTTGCAGATTCACCCCTAAGGGTTTGAACTCCGATTACTAATATATCTAAAATCTTCATAATCTTCATAGCATCAGCTGAGAGAGAGAGGGAGCGGGAATTACTTGTTTGTCTGCTTTGGAATCAGAGTGAGAGAATGGTGAGCATGAGCGGCGGTGTTGAAGGGATTTGGAGATTTTCAAGTCAATAGCATCTGTTTAGATGCATTCACTTCTTCTTCTTCTTCTTCTTCAATTTCTTTCAACACTGCCGTGTTGAGCTTGCCTATTTGCCTGCCAGACGACGTCGGCTTTTGATTAAAAAAACAAAAACAAAAAAAGGCAATTAGTGCTGTATGCTTTCCCAAATTAAAATCTTCAAAGGAACATTGGCTCAAAAATCAGATTAATTTAATTATGCTGGATTAATCAACGCAGGCAAATGGGCATAGGCAGGGAGAAGGCGGCTGCAGGTGATTGAAATTTGAAAATGTGCCACAACACTGTACTTTGATGGGAAAATATCACAGACTACCCATAGGTTTTGCCTTGTGATCGCTCAGATTCAACTTTTCGTTTTATTCATTTCCATTCCATCCTTCTTGAGTTTTGAAAAGATTGTCAATCTAGTCGCTCAACCCAAAAGACAGGGAAGGTTTGGTTTAGGCTGTGATAGTATCAAGTCATTAGACCGCATTAACTTTTCAAATAACCACGTTTGGCGGTATTTTAATTTTTAAGTATGGACAGGATGGGAGAAAAAGCGGAAAATTTATCACATGATTACCCATGGTATTATTGGACCTTATAAGGCAGTGCAAGGCGATAATCACTGTCACCTGTTGATAAAATATTTATTTTAATAATATGTATAAATATATATTATATCTCATTTTAAAATCAATATTATTTAATTAAATATTTTTAATTGTTTAAAAAATTTAAATATTTAACAACTAATCTTATATGTAGTTTTACAATTAAAATTTAAATATTCAATTAATATTTATTTTTTTATGAATTTATTTTTAAAATTTTTTTTACATATAATACTGTACAATCTATTATTATATCAAACACAGTATAGTTTAAACTAATCCAATCATATCCTATCATATCTAATGCAATCTTATTCCAAAAAATTAATACAATCCTTTATAATGCACTGAACACACTCTTGGAGTTGTGATATTGTTAAGAGGCAAATTCATCTTTGCCTGGAACGCATAACTAGCGTTGTAGTTTTTAATTTTTTTTTTTCCCTCAGAGAAATTTTAAGTTTAAAAGGTTGAAATCAATTAATCGGATTTAGAGACGAATTTTTTAAAAAAAAAAATTTATACAGCTTTTGAGTTTCTAGATTAAAAAGTATTGATTTCACTGTAGATGTTTAAAACTTTAATTTACATAAAGTAAATTTTTTAATGAATGATTTTTGTTCTAGTACTGAGAAAGAAGATTTGTGTAAATATAATTTTCTGAAACCTCTAATAAAGGAATGAAAAGCGCTCTCAATTGAACTCAATGCCCTTTAAAGACAAAACAACAGTCGGCCAAGACCTTCAAAGCAATTTCATGAAGATATAAAGAAGTCAATTAATTAAAGTTTCCTCACCAAGCTAAGCTTGAGTTAGTTGCCACTTGATTGAAGGTTCACCACCGAACTGAGAACACCTGAATACTCTATTGCTGCAACCCAAAAAAAATGGACTGAATCAGTTAGCTATGTGTAGAGGTGACAATTTGGGTCATGACACGCGAAAACGACATGATTACGACACGAACACGATATACGATTAATAAATGAGTCAGATTCGTGTTGAATGTGTTCAACACGTCAACTCGTTTAATGACACGAATAATTAAACATATTTGTCTATACTTAACATGTAAACTCATTTAATGATATAAATTATTACCTAATTATAATATATATATTATAAAACTGAAAATTTTATATTATAAAGTAAATTAATTTACAAAATTATAAATTATGATGATTTTAACAATATTTTATATAAACAATGATTTATATTCTAAAAATAATTTTAATTGATATAAATATATAGAATAATATATTATGTATAACTAAGTTAAATAATTAAGTAAATTATGTAAATTAAATATAACACGATTATAACACGTGAATAAAACATTTAATAATTATGTCAGATCCGTGTTTTATAACTTGATACGAATAATTAAATGGTCGATACGAATGACATGAATTGTCACCCCTAAATATGTGGTAGTCTCTTTTCGGATCATTTGAAATTATCTAGAGTCCCACATGGGACCTTGAGATAATGACAAATCATACTAATGGATGTCTAAAATCTATCACATTTGCCTATATATATCCATTTATGCCTCGAAGGCAAGGCATCTTCCTCCATGATTCTCTCCTTCTACAATAAAAGTTCCAGCTCTAATCCCAAAAAGGTATATTTCCAGGGTTTTGTGCCCTCTCCTTCTTCTTCACTTGATAGCTTGACTAGCCACCATGACAGCCACTATTTATCACACGCTCTCTCTGAACACTTCTATTTTGTACACTTCTTCCATGTATTTTCCATCAAATCATTAACTCCCAACTAACTTATGCATCGGAAGGTTAATACAAAAGTAAACTTCGGTGACCCCTAGCTGTTATTATTATTATTTTTTTTTTTTTTGGTAGTTGCTGGGAGGAGTCGTTGTGAAGATTGATGGATTTTGGAGCTGAGAACCTCCATGGAAGCTTGCTAGAATTGCTATTGTTATGGTAGAGAAGAAGAACACTCAGTCTTTCATCATAAGATGAAGGTGGAGACTGGTTCCCCACTTTTCAGTCACCGAAAAAGAGTTTATCGATTGCGAGCCACCATTGATGCACTTAGAAGTTATAAAAACCAGTTAAAGAATAAAAGAGACCACTACCAACAGTAACTTTCAGTCAGCAAAACCTTGTACCCTTCTCTCCTGAAGTCATCAGACCTCAAAGTGTATATAGTCTGGTGGCTATCATTCCACCTGGTATCTTTTAGTTGATAGCCTTATTAGTTGTCTCTTAGTCTACCACTCAATCATGGATTTAGTCTTTAGCCTCTATATGCCTATTTTTTCTTCAAGGATATTTTGATCTTGTTGCTACAATTTCGTGGCACGTCCACAACTCAATGATGGTCCATTTTTTGACATCAACAATTTGTCTTAACAACTTTACAAATTCCACTGCTTAAGCGGAAAGTATAGTTGCTTCAGTTTCTATAACAGTTAATTGAAACACCATCAATTGGGAAGTATAGTAAATGGCTGGCATTGCAACATCTAGAGGCCACATGAGGTCTACCAGTGAGACTGAGAGGGAGAAAATGAGATAGAGCACTTGAGCTTGGGAAGGATCATGACTTGATGAAATGAAGGCTTAAGTCTCTAATGTGATGGAAAACGAGTCGCTTTACAAGTTTGAAATTTAATGAAAAGGTATCAAAAACTAAAAACATATTATTTTATTTTTTAAAGAATAATTATTAGTTTTTAATAAAAATTAGTCACATTTTCTTTAAAGTTCAAACACTATGAAGGGGTTAAAAATGTCATTCTATGAGACTGAAGCCAACGTTAGGTAATGGATCCTATTAGTCAAGGTTTTGATTTATGTATTTAAGGGTATGCACAAGTCAGTTTGGGCCGGGTTTAACCATTCCTAAGGCGACCCGATACACATCTGGTATTTTTGTATGTCCATCCAACCACACCCGAAACAACGTTAACCGACCATGATCGAGTAGTGGCAGATTGGGTCGGGTGAATTCGGGTTGCCATAACCACCATCAGACTTGGAGCCACGATGGATAATTCCAACGCGACTTGAATTATGGTTTGCGTTTAATTGCTTTGAAGGAGAGATATTGGATATCAAATTCTCTTCTCAAATCAAAAAATCCCAGATGTATTCTAGAAAACTGAAGAATAAGCCCAAAACAGTCATTTGAATCTGTCAAAACTCAAAAGGTTTGTGATATTAAACCAATATTAAATTGAAACTAGCCACAAGTCAAATCCACCACATATTATAATACAAGTAGAATAAAAACCATGAGAAAAACGTATATTATCATTGAAAAGCATAAACTGAGAAATTAAAGCCATATATGCTTGCGCATCGTTCATTAGAAAATCATCAAAATTGTAAGTTACACAACAAATAAAAAGTTGTGAGCTGATCATGGAATTTAATGTTGCTCTCAAGCGCACCAGTTGACCTCCATCTCTGCAAGAAGTTGCCATTTTTTGGGTCCTATAGTGTCAATTGTTAAAATCACAAACTTGTACAAATAAAATAACAAAAATTTCCAATAAACAATTTAAAAATATGAGAAAATGTTAATTGCAGAAGTTATAAGAAGGAAATTAGGATTTTATTTAATTTTTGTGGGGGATATGTCCTAAAAGCATCTGCATGATTTAATTCTTATATTTGATAAACAGATTTTTTGGCTGAAATATCTAATTCATTGCATTCAAAATTAAGCATGTTTGAGTTTTAACTTAATTGTGAAGTATCGAAGTTTCCATAGTTTAAAGAGAATAAAGAATCATTTATATGAAATGTTCATATATAAGAGGCATGATTATTTTAGCAAGCAAAAACTATCCAAAACCTAGAATTATAGTTGGACGCTTTATTTAGAGAAGGTTATCTTATTTCATGCTTTAGTTAAAATAGTAAGTCTCAAACCATCAAAGTAGTGACTTTTGAGGAAGAAATATAATGAACATGGCGCAAGATTTTAAGGGTTGTAGAGGCCATTTTTAGTGGCCTTTACGGGTCGGGACACTGATGAGCTCATGCATGACATGCATGAGTTCTAGAATTCTGATGAGCTCATGCATGACATGCATGGCTTCCAGAATCTCTCCCATGTGAATGCATTGATAGTCAAATTAGTTAGGCACCTCCTATATTGAAAGTCAAAGGTAGTGGCCAAATTGGTTTGAAATTGTATGCAGAATTTCCCTATAAATATGGGACGAATTCTGCCTGAATATACATCAGAGAAACTCCAGAGAGAGTTCAGGAATTAGAACCAGAGAGTTCTGAGTGTTAGAGAGCCAGGTTGAGCTCCAGGATTAATTTAGGAGAGTTTTTGTGTAATTCTTGTATATTAATTTTCTCTGTTAATACAAGTCATTTTTCTCCCAAATTCTGTTCTGAGTTTGCATTGCATCCCCAACAAGTGGTATTAGAGCCTCGTTGAGCTCCTGAAACGTCAGAACAGAGAGGAAAAATTCAGAGAAAATTCGTCCTCTGTTTCTGGAAAATTTTGATTTTTGGGAAAGTGTTCGAATTTCGAATTTGAAGTGTCCAGTGTGTTCGTAAGATCGAGGTGAGCATTCTTCAATTTTCCGGCTACCGATCCGACCACCAGAGACGCCGCACGCGCCGAGCTGCTGCACTGCGAGTGGGCTTCACTCGCCTCACGCGCCACACGCGCGTCTCAAGGTTGAAGACGACCCACGTCATCCGCCACGTCAGCGCCTTTTTGCCACGTCAGCCTTGCCACGTCAGCTGCACCACGTCAGCAAGTCCACGTCATCAGCCATGTGTTGCCACGTTAGAGCCACGTCATCACAGTGGACCCCATCTGCCACGTCAGCAAATATTTGAGAAATTTCAAATTGACCCTTGTATTTCTGGGTAATTACATTTTGACCTCCTAAATTTTTAAAATTTACATTTTCAGTCCTTAGGAAATTTTGTTTGGCCCCTGTAGTTCTGGTGAATAACCTTATGCCCCCCTTTAGTTTCTGAAATTTCAGTTTAGCCCTTAAGAATTTCAGTTTAGTCCTTAGAATTTCCAAGCTTAGTATTTATTGCATAAAAAGAATTTTTGAGCCCCGAAAGAGGCTATTCCACCATTTTTTACCATTCCGGACGCAACGATGGGCTCGAATTTTTGAAATTCAATTCCCATTTTAGTGAATTGATTATTCTAAAATGGAAGAATCATCCGGAGCCATGATTAAATTGACTACTACCAACTACACACTATGGAGGCCCAGGATAGAGGATCTCCTTAGTTGTAAGGATCTATATGATCCTATAGAATTTCAAGGGCAGAGACCTGAGACAGAAAAAGAGACAGAGTGGAAGAAAATTAACAAAAAATGCATCGGTCAGATCAGGCAATGGATCGACCACAGTGTCTTCCACCATGTAGCTAAGGAAATAGATGCATATTCTCTATGGACAAAATTAGAGAGCATGTATCAAGCCAAGTCAGCACGGAACAAAGCCATCCTGATGAGACGGCTTATAAACTTGAAGTTGCGGAGCGGAACTCCCGTAGCAGAACATACAAGTGAGTGCCAGAACTTGGTGAATCAGTTGATAGCAGTCGAGTTACAGCTTAGAGACGAAGAACAAGCCCTTCTACTTCTCAGTTCCCTTCCAGATTCATGGGAGACGTTAGTGGTCTCCATCAGTAATTCAGCACCCGGAGGCAAACTTACCTTATCAATGGTTAAGGATGTCTTGATGAACGAGGAGGCGAGAAGAAAAGATGCAGGCGCCAGTCAAGATGAAGCCTACATCATGGAGAATCGAGGAAGACAGTCTCAAGGTGAAGACTGGAGAAGAGGTAGAAGCAAAAGCAGAGGCAGATCGACAAACAAAAGGGGCAGGTCAACAAATGGGCGGAGACCCTCCTACAAATGCTATCACTGTGACAAAAAGGGTCACATGAAGAAAAATTATCGCAGTCTTCAAAAGCAAAACCAGGAGAGTTTACAAGCTCAAAGCTGCGAAGAACAACGAGTCATCGTTGTAGAAGATGTGACCATTTGTGCTGAAGAGACGTGCTTCTACACAGCAGATCAAGGAGTAGAATGGGTAATAGACACAGCAGCTTCCTGCCACGTCACTCCTTGCAGAGAAATCTTCACCACGTACAAAGCAGGAGACTTTGGGATAGTGAAGATAAGTAACAACAGCACCGCCAAAATCATGGGAATTGGTGATATTCAATTCCAAACAAACGTCAGATGTACAATGACTTTTAAAGACGTTCGTCATGTGCTAGAGCTTCGACTCAACTTGCTCTCGGTAAAAGCCTTTGATCAGCAAGGTTATGAGAGCTGCTTCACTAATGGTACATGGAAGATGTTGAAAGGGGTCATGGTGGTTGCTCGAGGTAAATTATGTAATAATCTTTACAGGACCCATGTAAAGATAAACGGAGAGAGCCTTCATATAGCAGAGCATATGGTACCTCTGGATTTATGGCATAAAAGGCTCGGTCACATAGGTGAGAAGGGCTTATCAACCCTTCAGAAGAAGCTGATCACTGTTTCCAAGGATGCAGCGTCTCATCCTTGCGACTATTGTTTGTACGGGAAACAACGGAGGGTGTCATTCAGCTCCTCATTAGTGAAGAAATCAAAGTTATTGGAGCTAGTACACAGTGATATATGCAGACCTCTCGAAGTGGAAAGTCTAGGCGGTAAAATGTATTTCTTGACCTTTATTGATGATGCATCTCGAAAAGTGTGGGTGTATTTCCTCAGGACGAAGGATGAAGTTCTGGAGAAGTTCAAGGAGTTTCACGCCATGGTAGAACATGAAACGGGTAAGAAACTAAAATGCCTCCGATCAGATAATGGAGGCGAGTATACCTCCAGAGAGTTCAATGCATACTGTAGGAGATACGGTATTAGACATGAAAGAACGATCCCACGCACACCACAGCACAATGGAGTGCCCGAGAGGATGAACAGAACCATCATGGAACGGGTCAGAAGCATGCTCAGATTGGCTAAGTTACCCAAGCCATTCTGGGGGGAGGCAGTTCGTACCACCTGTTATTTAATCAATAGAGCACCATCGGCGCCACTGAACTTCGAGATTCCAGAAAAGGTATGGTCAAATAAAAAGCCCTCCTATAATCATTTAAAAGTGTTTGGTTGTTTAGCCTTCGTACATGTATCCAAGGAGCTTAGACAGAAGCTCGATGCAAGAACTGCTCCATGTATCTTCATCGGTTATGGAGATGAAGAATTCGGATATAGATTATGGGATCCCAAAGAAAAGAAAGTCATCCGGAGTAGAGATGTCGTATTTCATGAAGACCAAACTTATGAAGACACTGAAAAGACAACAATATCCAAAAATCCCACTAGCAGTGCCCCAGATATTGTTGCAGATTCAACACCAAATGCCACAAGAAATGATGAAGTACCAGAAGAAGTTCGAGAAGCAGATCAAGAGGAGGAAAATGAAGAGATTGATGAGCCGGGGGAGCCACAATCACCTATAGCAGCTGCTGTACCTCCTGGAAATGAAGAACCTCAGCTACGACGATCTGAGCGAGATCGAATTTCGTCGAGGAGGTATCCGGAATCAGAGTATACACTGCTCACTGATGAGGGGGAGCCAGAAAGCTTTCATGAAGCTTTATCTCATCCAGACAAAGAACGATGGCTGCATGCAATGCGAGATGAGATGAATTCTTTAGAGAAGAATAAAACTTATGAACTGGTCGAGCTCCCAAACGGAAAGAAGGCACTGAAGAACAAGTGGGTATTCAAGCTCAAGAAAGATGGAACAGGAAAGATGATAAAGCATAAAACCCGATTGGTGGTAAAAGGATTCCTTCAGAAGAAAGGAATTGACTTTGACGAGATCTTCTCACCGGTGGTAAAAATGTCCTCAATCTGCGTCATCCTCGGATTGACCGCAAGTCTAGATTTAGAGCTTGAACAGATGGATGTGAAGACAACATTCCTTCATGGAGACTTGCATGAAGAAATCTACATGGAGCAGCTAGAAGGATTCGAGGTTCAAGGAAAAGAACACCTCGTGTGCAAGCTCAAAAAGAGATTGTATGGCCTCAAACAAGCACCAAGGCAATGGTACAAGAAGTTTGACTCCTTCATGGTGAGTCATGGGTACAAAAGAACCGCTGCAGACCAATGCGTCTACTTTCAGAAACTTCCAGGTGGAGACTTTGTTGCATTAATGTTATATGTGGACGACATGTTGATCGTCGGGAAGGATGCAATAAAAATAAAGCAGCTGAAGAATGAACTTTCAAAAACCTTCGATATGAAGGACTTGGGACCAGCTCAGTAAATCTTGGGGATGCACATT